>JANHZU010002144.1:309940-324837 GCA_032468055.1 Acrochordus granulatus | reverse complement strand
AAATGTGATTGGAAATATTAATTGACATATTAAATAATTAAGATATTAATATGTTAATTAGTAAGTTGATAGAAAGGGAATGCATAATAGGAATAAAAAGTGAATAATATAACATATACATAGTTTATAGTTTGATAGAACTATAATTGCGTATTATGGATAAAAAAATTGTAGCACATAATAATGTAGTCTATAAATTAACATAAGTAATATGGGCATATAATATATAGTTAACATATTAATCAGATTAGAATGTAAGAGGGAAATGTCTTGTGGAAAGACAGCCCTACAGACTTAGGTCAGGAATGTTACATGAGAGAAGGGGTTTTCCCCCCTTTTTCCCTTTTTGTTTTTTTTGTTTGCATGTTGTTGAAAATTAATAAAAATTTAAATAAGAAAAAAGATGTTGCTGAACTACAACTCCCAGGACTTCTCATTAATGGCTAGGATTAAATTAAAATTTCTCACTTTTTTAGTAATGATAATGTTATATAATCTATTTTGTATTCATAGACACTAATACAGATTGTTTATATACAGCTAAAATTAGGCCTAGCAAAACATCTAGCTATACACTAATCTGATTTTCTACTGGATATTAGGTGACAAGGAAATACAAAAAAATATTGCCATTTAGCCTTCATTTGTACATCTTGCCATTAGAAGAAATAAATGAATGGAGAAAGGCAGGACAACGTGTTATGTTATAGCGTCAGATTATCTTCACCTCTATAACATATTTGGATTACATAACAGCATAATCAATTTATCAATCAAGTCTTCCTTCTTTCCTCTTCCATCTATATATATATATAGACATGGAATGTTGTCATTCTATTTCTGCTTCAAAATTCTATGCAAACTGACATAATTTGATTGCCCAGACTAATATGCCAATAAGAACATAGTAAATTCTTTTTTTCCTGCAGTTCTATGTATTTTGTAAAGCAGTTGGAATCATAGAATTAAAAAGGAGCACTACAGAAACTGAGACAATGTCCCTTCTCAAAATTTGAATCCAGATTTAATTATTCTTAGTGGAGGTGTTATCTTCCCTAACTGTTAAGGTAAAGTTTTTCCCTGCCAGTCATGTCCAGCTTTAGGGAGCATACTCAACCTCCACAGTGGAGGGAGCCAGTGTTTCTCCAAAGATGCTTCCATGGTCATGGAGCTGGCATGACTATATGCCAAGGTGAAAGGAATTCTGTGACCTTTCCACCAAAGACGGTACCTATTTATCAACTTGCATTTTTACATGCTTTTGAACTCCTAGGTTGGTAGGAGCTGGCACAAATAACAGGAGCACACCCCATTACACAGCAGAGATTGGTTCTCAAACTGCCAAGCTACCAATGTTCCAGCCAACAAGCCCAGCGTCTAAACCACTCAGTTCCAATATACCCTTTGTCCTCTTAATTAGATCAGTTCACAACAGAGAAAAATCACAGCATTGGAATTTTTTCACTCCTTTAATGGATAAGTTCCTATGCTAAACTGACAAAATGTGGATCAATTCATAATATTCCAGCTGATTAAACTGATTATCAATTGTATCCATTTGAATAATTCTTTGATTCAAAATACTTTCTCCATATTTCATACACAATTTCTTGGAAAAAGGAGGACCTTTCCAAAATCTATAAAAAGGGTTTTTATAAAAAATCATTGCAGAGGTCACAAAAAATATGAACCAATATATTTTGTATCTGAATTTAATTCTATATAACTTAACATTTTATCACTGCAATACTCCATTTGGAATCTCTCATCTTTCATTTAATAAGTTTGACTTATCTTTTTCAGTGTTAAACTGTAATTTTCTTCTAAAGACCTTGCTAAAATTACTAAATTACTAAATTTACTACTAAAATTACTAAATGTTCTTCTGGATCTATTATTTTTAATCATCCTTTTTATGTCTTCACAAAAAGTCATATTTTTATTATCTTTTTATTTCATAAGTTATTTATATTTACATCTAAACATTTTACAAGTAATCTCAGTTACTTTAGGTAATACCTATGCTAATTAAATAATTATGAATAAAATGGCAATTATCCATCTAATCTCAAAATATATATTTTAATAGTAAAAGAATGTTTACAGCTATATTATAAAAATTACAATAAAGTTAAATAATTTTTATTATTTAATAACATAGTTTTAGTTAAAGTTTTAATTAACTTTTTTTAATTCATGAAATTTACATTTTGAAGAATATTTTTAAAAAATCTAGTCATTAAAAGGCAAGTTTTAATAGGCTCAAATACCCTGAAAGTTCACTATTTCTAGATTTAGTAGTTTAAACGAAAGGAAAATTCGTTTTAAAAACATTATCTTACAATTATTAGCAATAATAATATTTTCAATTCTAATGTCCAGGTTCAAAGTAAACCATGGACTATTCTATATTTCTGCATATACTAAATGTTTCAAGATTTTCTTTTTCTATTGCAGCTTTTCAGATTACATAAGAACTCATTTTGGAAGATAAGCAATATATTTAAAGAGATAAAACATAATCTCTTCACCAGTCATGTTTACATGAGTACTAAAAGGACAAAGAAAATGACTAAATTTAGAAAGTGACAAAGGAAATGAACACAGGATCTTCTTATGATTTGTGTCAAACTGTCTCCCGGCTTAATGTGTAAGCTTATCTGAATTTTTAAAAAATAGTGTCTCTATTGGCCATGAAAAAACAACAAAATGAAAATCTATAGTGAATAAAATCAGTGCAGATTAACATTTCAAGCATTTTTCTGCAGGAAAATTGGAGGTTTTTTTAAAAAAAGAGGAATATACATCAGTTATCATTGATCTTGGACCAGGTCTGTATCAAAAACTATTACACTGTTAAATGGCATGATGAAAAAAACCTTTATTAATTAACATGGAACTCTTCCATGAACAAAAATAGGAGAGCAGTTTAGTTTTTTCCAAAGGCTTCTAGTTAGAAAAGCAACTGAATGCTTTGTGACAATTAATGGGTTTAAATTTGGCTTAAAGTAGAATAGTTCTGGAACTGGAAGCAGTAGGAATTTTGTTCTAGGAATAATAAACACGACTATAAGGCCTCTATTTACCAAAGTCCTGCTCCATGCTGCACAGCAGTCTTCCATGAGCTTAGCCATCTCAGTGAGATAGCAAATTTTGTAAGATGTTTGCCTGTTTGACTCAAGCTAGAGAAGTAAACCTCCTGCTATACATTTATTAATAAAGACTTTAGACTTCTTAACAATTTAATATGGAAAGGAACTGCTTCACCAGCCCAAGCATGTGATCAATCAGGATGTCAAGAATGAACAAAAATCATCTAACAAGTGATCCCAGCAGAAAATTAAATACTAATCAAGCTTTCCTCCTTGAGTTAGAGCAGTTTTTGATACTTTAGAGAAAGCGGGGATGGATTCCAAAGATTTGTAGGAGGATTCGACTATTAGTATAATAATCACACACATATCTATTGCAGTTTTATCATAAATTCTGTTGGTTTGTTTTAGGATAATGTATCCAAAACAAATAATGTATCTTCTTAACAAAAACAACCTAATCACTTCAGTATATTTCATGTAATCATTATGTATTTAAACAGTTGTGAATACTGCTCCAGACAGCTACAATGGATTACTGTGTTTTCTGCAAAACTGGATTTTAATATCTTTATATATGCTTGGAACTGTTTTAATAGAGATCAGTGGTGTAAATTCTGAAAAGACCTCTCTAAGGCCTATTTCTTACAGAGATAGTAAACTGGAGATTCTATAATATTAAATTTATGAAGAAATCCAACCAGAAAAAATGCAGCATGTCAAAAAAGTCTTTATTCAAATGAATGGACAAATATAAATATTGAAAACACCATGTGAGGAAAGGTTATACCACATAGCCCTACCACATGCCAGCTATATCCCTTCCAAAGTACATATACTTGTATGAAGTCTATGGATATAGTACAGTATGTATTGTGCTCCTCAGCTTAGAAGAATGAGGAATGAGCAAGGAAGAGAATGAATCCTACAGACAATCATTGTTGTGTGTGTGTGTGTAGTATTTTATGTTAGGCATCAAATGTGCAGATACTGATTTAAGTAACCATCATTGTGGCAATTTGTGGATTTAACCAATAGGACCCAGTCTATACCTGAAATGTATGCATAAGAAAAAGGAAGTTTGTGTGAACTTCTATCCCATATCCTGATATTTTTGCTTCTTTCTGCCAATAGTCCCCCCAGTGAGGCAATAGTATTTTCTTGAATGGAAAGACATCTGAATGTTTATAACCTAAAGTACATCACTTGTCAAAACAAATTGTACCATGGAGTCTTTTGCTTTCCTTTCTTTTTTGTGGATAAAAGAAGCTTCCCAAAAGATCCTGTTTCTAAGCCTTTATTAACCATATCTAAAATGCTTTATGAACAGCTTTCCAGAGTTCTAAGAATTTCACTAGGAAGTAAGGATATGGTAAGGAATCAGCCTTTTCAAAGAAGAGGCAAAGAACAAAATATGCTAGAAAATGCTTTTCTCTAAAAAATATTCCTTATTCCAAAAGTTCAAGGAAACCATGAGAAAGAGACTCAGAGTAACTCTGCCTTAACTACTCAAGGTAAAGTTAATCTAGAGAATTGCTGTAGCAGGTTTTTGAGATTCTGTTTGATTATCTGACTAACAATGAAGATCATTCCATAATTCCAACTGGTTCTAGATTCCTGACTTTGCGAGCCTCCAAAAATGTGACACTAATAAAGGAGATCTTGTTTTCTGGCACTTGCAGAATAAAAGAATATTTGGTTGAATTCAGTGAATAGTCACTAGATTGCAAATGTCTGGGAATGATTGTGATATCCTCAGGGCCAAGGTGCAGTTTTCCCCATATGTAATAGAATTGATCTATAGGTTATTGCTGAAACTTTAGTTCAGATAACCCTCAGTTATCGCTCTTTCAGCAAATACTTTCTCACAGAAATATTATCATGATTTCAAGCAAGGTCTGACCACTAACCATGATATTCCCTATAAGTTTATCTGCCTGCCTAATTAACATAATGGATAATTCTTACATAAAACTACTGATGAAACAGGTCAATGACCTTGCCCAGAGAATATACTGGCTTGAAGAGTAAACTCACATCCTAATAATTCGTTTTACAATGAAAAGTAAAATTGTGCACCATTTATATACCAAGAGTAATACATTTGTGTTCGTGATAAACAGACAGCAATTACCTTTCACATCTTCTTACTGTACCTTTTCCCCAGTGAAACAGATTATTTCAAAGAAAATGTGAGTCACACACATTTTAAATCTAGAAGCCTGAGGTAGTGTTGTCTCATAGTGCCATAGTATGCTCAGCCTAACAGTCCATAATCTGTTAAGTGAGAATGCCTAATTGTGAGTGAAAGAGAAACAACAAGCCTGAAGACAGCTGTTTTTAATTAATGGCGGCACTCCTGAAAGCTTCAAAGATTTTTAGAAAGCTCTGATCATCAAAAATGTCTGGAAGTCAAGGATATTTAAAGTGCATTTCGAAAGGGTGGGCACTGTATCAAAATAGTAAAGTAATACTTCCACACTGGGTTTGCTAAAAGTTTCAGAATACTTTACTGTACATTTATGTGTCAGAGTTGGAATTCTTGAGACCACAAAATGTAAAATGTAGAAATAATTTTATTACATGTTTTGACTTACTTCACTGACAAGAATCAATGTGTCATTACATCTGTATATATGCAAAGATACATAAAAATGTTTGTAATTAGTATGTCTTATTGTCTTGTTTACAGAATTAGGTTACACTTTAACAAAGAGTAAATAATCATACTTCTGCAATAGTTAGGGGTTATATATTTTATTGTGTGATTTTTGTACAGTGTCTTCTTTACTTCTTTTGGCATCGAGGGAGATACAAAGTTCAGGTTCATACACTTCTGGTGGCCTTAACCAGTGTTACTTGATGCTGTTCTAGTGTGTCTGTAATGTTGTCTCTCCATCTCCTTCTGGGGCTTCATGCTCTTTGACCTTCTCCTCTTTTTATATATGCCTTGTACAGTATGGAATCACAAGACATTATCTCCAGGTGAGCAATAAAAATATTTTATTTGCTGTCTTTGAATGTAGTTTAAGATTGGTTCTATTCCTATTCTTTCCCTTCCGATTTCATTCTTTTTTTTATCCTTTCTGGTCACTCCAGCAGCTTTTTTCAAACATCTCATTTCTGTGGTGACAAACTTTATGTTTTGTTGTGAGTGTCCATAATTGGCTCTGATAATACAGGGTGGTGATGAAGATGCTTTGTATGAGATGCTTCTTTGTATTGATTGGTACTGCCTTATGCTGCAGGAGTGAGGCTAGCTGACCCAATACTTGGTTTGCCTACGTCATATGTTAAGCTCCTTGTGCATTTTTCCATTTTCACTTAATGTTGTTCTTACATATTTAAACTCTAGTTTTATAATTCTTATAAAATATAATTATAGTTTTATCATTCTTCCCTCTTTTTTATATTTAAGGTTTTTTATATTTTATATTTTTTATATTTTTTCTTTCAGTTGCCATTATTTCTTGTGCAGCTTCTATTTCTTCTAAGCCCATCTGTTCTTTTGATAGTTGTGGCAAAACTATAACTGGTCTTAACCTAGTTTGCATTATCTTGGCGTACATTTTCCTTACATAGATCTAGAGTGAAAAACTTCGATACTGTGTACATTCTCATTTGCTCCCTTTGTTTTTCCACAGTGGTATTACTATTGCTTGTTGCCAATCAGTAGGTGCGGTTAGTTGTGTGCATGCTGCATTAAAAATTCTATGTAGCCATCTAACGCTTCTTTTCCTTACTGCTTGGATTATTTATGTTGGTAGCCCATCTATTCCTGATGCTTTGTATTTAGGTGGCTTTTTAACAACTCTTGCTACTTCTTCAGTCAGGTTCTAGAGCTACCGTTAGTCAGGTCCAGTCAGGTTCTAGAGCCACCTCTTCAGTCAGGTTCTAGAGCTATCGCCAGTCAGGTCCAGTCAGGTTCTAGAGATACTTCTTCAGTCAGGTTCTAGAGCCATCGCCAGCCAGGTCCAGTCAGGTTCTAGAGCTACTTCTTCAGTCAGGTTCTAGAGCTATTGCTAGTCAGGTTCAGTCAGGTTCTAGAGCTACTTCTTCAGTCAGGTTCTAGATCTACTGCTAATGATTTTTCGAAGTACTCCGAGGATTCTTGTTTTGTTTTCTTGATTATCCTGTTGGTATCTCTGCATTGATTTATGTAATCTTCTTTCCCTGATTTTATCCAACATTTGTATGACTTTTTTCAACTTTACTGCTTCTTTAACCTACCACCATGTAGGATCAATGTTTGATCCCATTTTTTCTTATTCCACTTTTCCTGTTTCTGCAGTTCTTCTGTAATGCTCAGCAGGGTAGCTCTGTATTCCTTCCATTCATTCTCCATGTTTCCCCCTTTTGCTTACAGCTGGTTAAATGCTATCTCCACCTTTTGTTGTAACTGTTCTGCTATTTCTCCTTGTTTAAGTTTTGCTTTCATAATTAATTCTGATTTTTTATTTGGTCATCCTGTTGATATTAAATTTGTTATTTCTTGCTGTTAGCTCCACGGTCTTATGATCAGTGTCACATAGCCCATTGGGGGTTGCTTTTGCATTGAGTATTCTGAATCTTCTTTTTACTCTTGTTAGTATGTAATCAATCTGACTTTTGGTGGTGATGTGATTCCATTTATACCATATATACCATCTATAATGTTGGAAGTATTGGTGTTCAAAAAATATGCTGGTGATAAAAAGATGATGTTGGCCAGTATCCTTTGCCTACTCTCATTCCTTTCACTGCTCTTAGCAGCATGTGGGCCAATAAACTGTTCATACTCTTTTCTGTTGGTACCCATTCTGCCATTGAAATCTCCTATAACGTGCAGTGTACTGTTACCTTCCACTTTTCCTATCTCCTCAGATAGTTCATTGAAGAATTCATCCTTTTGTTCTTCTGTGTAATTATCATTGCATGGGCAAATATTTGGACATATGCTTCATTATTATTATTCTGTCTGAATAACTGTTGATGTCAAGTATGCATTTTGCTATCCGGATGTACTAAGGAACCCACTCCATTCTTTGCTGTATCCCGTCCTGAGTAATTAAACATATATCCTTTGTGAACTTTCTTACTACCATGTTATTTGTGTCTTATATTAGTTAGTCCCATTATCTCAATCCCTCTTCTTTCCATTATTTCTAAAATTTCTTTTTTTTATTTTCAAATTGGTTGTGTTCAAAGTTCCTGTTTTGTACTTCACTGTTCCACCTCTTATTCTTTTAACATTGCCATGGTCATTTCTCATTCAATCAGTCCATTTGTATCTCAGTGTACTTTCTGTAGCAATATGATATCCATTGCTGGCTTGCTGGATCTCTTGCAACTTCATCATAGCCCCTTTTGTCAGGCCATTTCAGGACAGCCTTCATGGCTGCCATAACAGTCCTGTGGCACAAGGCCACTCCATACTTCACCCTATCCTAGCAATCCCTTACTTTGTCCTGTTACCACCTCTCATGACGTGGATGTGGAGTTGGACTTTGAGACACTTTGTACAATGTACTAATCATTAAATAATTACATTATCTTATTTTCTATGCTATATTAATTTCATTCAGACTTGTTAGATTTTGTTCCACTCCTGCAATTAGATCATAGAAAAATCTTTTTCACTTACAATCCAGTATGAAACAAATGATATATAGATTCTGAAGATATAAACAAATTATTTGCATCTTACATATACCTCATTTAACTTTTCAATGCTATTAAAAATTGCATCCAATAACAACTGAATACAAAACTTCATGCATTAAGGAAAACATTAAATAAAAATATATGAAGGGCAATTTTTTGCAACAACAATAATATTCATAATATAAAATGCATGTAATTTATACTACTTCTCTAATTGAATGAACCTACTATTCTGGTGGAAAGCTGGAAGTCTCACTGAAGCCTCTGAATCTTTATAATCAGGCCCCAGCTGCTCTTTGGCATTGTGGTACATCAATCTCACTTAGCATTCTCTCCTAAACCTGATTTGTGAGAGAGAGATTTCTGAGAGGTTGAAAATAATTTTGCAAGAATTTATTCATGAAGGTGAATATGGGTCTTCATCTACAAGATAGTTAAAGTGTAACATAAGAAATGTATTGGATATTTTGGAATACTTGGAGCAACATAATGAAAAACAGGCCAAATTGATTTTCTTCATCCCAGAGAAGGCCTTTGAATAATTTGAACTTGGCCTTTTTATTTAAAGTTTTGGAAGATATAAATTTTGGAGATAATTTTATTAAATGAGTAAGATTTATTACTCCAATTTAAACTTCCAAGAAAACACAAATTATTGTCAGTTGAGATCTAATACAATCTTTTAGATACAAAAAGGAACAAGACAGAAATGTCCATTGTTTCCTGTTCATTTTCATTCTTGAAATACTGAATAGAGAGATTAGAAACTAAAGATGAAAAAGTAAACTTCTAAGTTAAGGGAGTTTATGGAGTTTAACCAGATGTTAGTTTTTCAAGAATCCAGTAACAGTAATAAAAACATTAATGAGAAAAATAAAAGAATTTGGTACCCTAGATTTAAAAATAATCAGAAAATGAACAAAAAATATAAAAATAAATGATCCAGCAGAATTGAGGAAAAATGTTTCTCTAAATTTCTTTCACTACATGATCACATTTTAAATTTATTTATAGAAATTCTTCCTCAGTAACTCATCCTAAATAAACTCATCCTTTAAACTAGATGTCTACCAACTGTCTACAATCCTAGAGATATCACATGTGACACAGAAAGTTATTTGAGCTCTCATCTTCATGGCCTTGTAACTGCTTAAATTTGCTGTTTAGTTGTTCTAGCTTGAAAGTAGTGCTTTCTTTCTTCTCCTACATGAATCTTGCCATAAAAACCATTTCAATGAAAATGTGTCAGTGATGCAGAAACGGGATGGGTTTTTTTATTGCTACTGTTTGTTGTTGCTGCTGTTTTCTAACAGAATCAATCTTTCAGTAGTCCTCATTGTCTCACACTTTCTTAATTTTTACCGAAGCTAATCCTTTTAACTCAGCAACTTTCCATTTTGTTGGAAATGATCTTTCAAAGCATCTTGAAAATATTTTTTTGTTTTGCTAAACACCCAGATGGACAAAAAGAAAATATAAACACATTTGAATTCAATATTTTTTGGAAACTCATCCAGGTGTGGGCTTTGTTTTATTTTCTGAAATACTGAATAGAGAGTCAATACTAAATCCTTGCTTTCTGTTTTTCCATGCAGGCATAATGATAAAGCATCCAGCAGTAAAATGAAAAGAGCCTCAATCATTTCAGACAGGCCTGAACAGCAATAGCCAAGTTCTAGCTTCAAACACTTAATTCTTTTATTTCCAACTACTGCATCTGCAGTCTCCATCACCTATTGCTAATGATGAAGATATTGGGAAGCTGTCTTCTATTTCTCCAGCTGTTAAATAGAATATTCCTCATGATTACAATAATCTATTTTAAAAATCAATTCCTCATTGCCTTCCTTCTGCTTTACATGCTATCCTAGTACCTTTTTCCAGCAAAAGAATGTGATTCCTTCTGTATACAAATCATACCTCACCAGAACAGCAGAAAAAAAAATTGTTTTTTTAAATTTTAAATAATTTTATTAAAATCTTTAAAAAGAAAGACAAAAACTACTCCAGACTAATATAAAGAAAAGAAAAAGCAAGAAATTAAGGAGCTAGTTAAAAGAGCAAGAAATAAAAAGCAAAATAGACAAAAGATGCAACATGGCTTTAAATCTTTTTTACAGCAATTATATGTATGATTACAGTTTCTTTCTTTCTCTAAAATTACATCATGACTCTCTTCTTACTATTGCCTACCCTGTTTAATAATCAAAACAGCACATCATTTGTTCATATTTTTTTGTTTTATGCAAAAAAATCCATTAGGGGTTTTCAGTCAGCAGTAAACATAGATGTTACATTTTCTCTGATCAAACAAGTTGATTTGGCCATCTTCTTCACAACCATTCCTCCATTGTAGGTATTGCAAATATTTCCATCTTTGTGTATACAGTAATCATGTTACAGTTATCTTATGCAAAAACAAAGTTTCATTACTTTATATATTAATTTTTAAAATCCTCTGAAATAGTGTATGTATTCAAACCAAAAATCTTCTAGCTTTTTGCATGATCATTTTCATGATAAAGTAACATATTTACAACATAATTTTGAATTGCCTTTACACATTCTAAACAATTGCTCTGGTATCATATACCAATGGTACATCATTTTATAAAAGTTCTCTTTAAGATAGTGTAAATTTCAATATTTTTAAACATATCTTTTCCCACTGTTCCATCTTTATATTATAAACAACATTTTAGTCAAGGGGCAATTTACACTGTACATTGGTTGATTGGCTAAATTATCCCTAGGTATCCATAACATCTATAGAATTCATCAGCACATAATTTTTATAAGCAAAATGTAGTACTAGGGATAATTCAGAAATGGGAATCTGTGGCCAGACTTCCAAACAAATGAAGACAGCCATATGAGATCTTGATTCTAAAACAATCATAAGATATCATATCCTTATCTTTGTTCACCTTTCCATCTGATGTTAGGGAGAGCAGTTGTCTGATGATATTTGACAGCTAGAGAAATCAAAGCAGGACAATCCACTATTTGATGTCTTTAACATGTCCTGCAGTAAATCAACAGCATCATTTCCAACCTTGTTACTGAAGCAGAAGTTGATCTGGTTATGAAGGCAATGCAACGAATATCAGTATAATATGAAGTATGCCACTTCAATGACTGAAGGAACACAGTTCAAACAACCTTGAGGAAAACTCCTAAATGTTATGACCATGGCCATACATATTTTTTCACTAAGAAATTATTTCTTATGATAATCTTTTGGGCTTTCTTCTAAAGTCCTTTCTAGATGCATTGGTTTCCTTCATGCCTATTAAGTTCCAGCTGCCTCACTTCCATTATGAATTACTCTTAGCTTTACTGCTTCACTGTGAACTTAACAGAAAATTATGTCCCTACAGGCACTTCTATAAGGGTCATTGATGCGACTAAGTATTCACTTGATATAAACTTGTGAAATAACCACACAATTTGTCTCCTCATTCTTCAACCCAGTGATTATACAAACTTAAATATGTGTATCCTTATAAAAGTAAGATGGATTTTCAGACACATTATAGTAAGAAAAAAGTGGTTAAAGATCAGTATTCTTTTAAGATATGAGATAGCCACTTTATTCTTCTTTTTAAAAAATTTTGACATCACCTCAAAGAGAGCGAAACTCCAATAAACATAATAGATAACTTTCAATTTTGCGTTAGTGGACTTAGATCTACGTCCTTGCTCATAGCTTCACATTTGCCCTTTAAGATACACTTAGAAAGATCCCCAATTCATGAAAACAGTTTATGAGGCCAAGAAGAGAGGTTCAAAAATTGCTTTCTTGCTAGTTCTACTGATAAATATCAGCAGAAATATTTATTCTGCTTAGACATTTATTCTATGCTTAGGCATAGGCCCTTCTATGTTGCCCTATATATATATATATATATGTATTATATATATATATTGTAATTGATGTTATCACATGGCTTAATGTAATAAAAACAAGGTAATTTGTAAAAGCAACCACATGCAGTACTCACTAAAGCATTCATAGATACTTTGTACATAATATGAAATGAATTTTTTTAAAAAAATACGTCTACATAAATATCAAATTTGAAAAAATGTTAAAGGTTACTATTAATTATATATTTTGTACTACATCAAGACATCTCGAGGAGTAGGGTGGACATGGGGACAGAAAATTAAATAATCCCACTCTATTGGTGAATGGTTTGTTCAGGAGCCACTTTGTGTTAGTTGGTCGTGTAGGACATATTGGTGATATGGGCAACAAACAGATTCATACATAAATTCATACACAAATGCATACCCGACCAAGAGTCAGCATTCCAGTTTAATGATTTTATTATATTTCCTCTCTTTGTCAACCAGGTGTTTAGATTGGATTTCAGATCAGATTCAGATGCTTTATTGACCAATCATGGTTATACAATGCAAGGAATTTGGCTCCAGTATGGTAGTTCTCAGTATACTTACAAGACAACAGTAAATAAAATAATAATATAAACAAATGAGTAAAATTATATATTCAACATTAAAGTGTGCATCCAAAGTACGCAGCTAATAGAAAAAGAATATAGTAAAGTGTGGAATTAGAACCACGATCTATAGGCAAACTTCTGAGTTAATTTAGAATTCTTTGTGTAAAGCATGAGCATGACTCAAGTATTCAACTGAATGATATCATTGGGGAAAAACTATTCTTATGTCTGGTTATTTTGTATGCAATCCCTATCGCACCATCTAGAGAGAAGAGGTTCATACAAATCATACCCAGGGTGATAAGGGTCTGCAGATATTTCTGCCTCTCTTGACCCATATAGATCTTCTATGGAGGCAGGCTAGCTGCAATTATTCTTTCTTCAGTTCTGACTGTTTGTTTGAGTCTGTACCTATCATGCATGGTTGATGCACTAATCCAGACAGTTATAGATCTTCAAAGGACAGACTAAGTGATTCCTCTGTGGAACTGTATCAGCAGCTCTTGAGGCAAGTTGAACTTCTTGAGCTGACACAGGAGGTACATCCTCTTTTTTGTCTTCTTAATAACAGTGCTAATGTCAGCTGTTATTTTCAGGTGTTGGGAGATTATAGAGCTGATACTGTGTTGCTGATAATGTATTGCAGAGTATGATAAGAGGGCTTTTCCTAAAATCCACTGTCATCTCCACAGTTTTGAACATATTCATCTTTAAGTTGTTTTGACTGCTTCACAGGGCCAGCTGATGGAATTTTTTATTAACTTATCGAGTCCTTCCCAAGGACTTGAGATGGACAGATGTTATTGTTTAATGGCACTAAAGTACTGTCTCAGGATGTAAGCTTTCCCATGTAAAACTGCATTTTAGAATTGACTGATGGTAATTTTGTCAATGCTTATGGTGTTCAAGAATGCTCCAGAGGTTTTGTGATTACACATAAGTCACCTATTACTGGGCACACGGTCTGATCCTGAATTTGTCAGCTGAGCTTGTCAGCTGTAAGATTGGCAGCTCAAGTTCAAGACCCAAGTGCCACTGTGTAATGGGGTGAGCTCCTGTTGTCTGACCCAGCTCCTGCCAATCTCGCAGTTCAAAAGCATATAAAAATGCAAACAAATAAAAAGGTACCACCTTCAGCATCTGTGCTTCTCAGCATATAATCAGGCTGGCCACATGACCGCGGAAGCATATTCAAACAATGCTGGCTGTTTGGCCATGAAATAGAGATGACCACCACCCCATTTAGAGATGTACATGATTAGCAGGGGAAACATTTACCTTTATACCAATTATTATTGGTACTACCTTTGCTTTCTTTTGCCACAGTCATTCTGTTTCTATTTGCAGGTGCTTGTATTTTTTATTTTTTTCAATTGTTTCTTTTATATTTTACTGTCTCCAGGTAGTGTCACTTCCAGTATTTGAATTTTTTTGTCTTTCTCATTAACAATTGTTAAATCTGGGTGTTAAGTGGCAGATGTCTGCCTGTTTTAATTCAAAAGTTCCAGAGCAATTTAGTTTATTTTCAATCAACTTTGTCAGTTTTATGATTCTACCAGTTTTTGCTTGCAGGCAAATAGTATTTCTACATAGTATATACTATATATAATAGTATATACCCCCAGTGAGGCACCACCTTGCTGTGGTTGGGGGGCTTGTGTGCTCTGAAGAAGATGAGAGCTCTGCCAGAGGT
>JANHZU010002144.1:173771-188321 GCA_032468055.1 Acrochordus granulatus | reverse complement strand
ACTTCCTTACATATTTGACAATATGTATATTGATATTTTTATGCTAAAGCCATTTCTACAAATTTATGTCATAATTCCTAATATTATTCACTAGAATTCTAGTAATTTGATGTAATTATTTTTAGCATTCGGAGTCTTTGTATATTTGGAACAGAACAAAACATTGCTGAGAATATGACACTGTTTCAAGATTTGTTTTGGATACCCTTCAATTTTTGAAAATCCTATGCTCATAGAGGAGAAAAAAGTAATTTCTTCACATGAGCACCATTCTCTTCATAAATATTTTCTTCTTCATAACTATGTATCTATTGTGCTCCAAACATCTGCTTAAAAATTATCATCAATAATATTATGATTTACATCATAGATCCAATTCAAACATTTAGAAATATGTTTTTACTATGATAGCAGACAAAGTGAGACCTAGGCTGGAAAAGGTTTAAATCCATTCTTAGCCATAGAAATTCACTGTCCTATGAGCTACTGCCTCTTAGCCTTCTTTTACAGAGTTGTTGTAGGGGTAAAATGAAGGAACATCTGTGTAAGCTGCCTTTTCTAGAGAAAAGACATGATAGAGATCTAACAAACAAAAATAATATATCAATTTCTCTTCTATAATATTTCAGAGAAGATTCACATAAAATAAATGTTACTATTCAGACTAAAGCTTTCCATTTTTTATCTAAAGCTGAGAGAAGGGGTGGGTTTCCTTTTTGAACATAAAAATAAAATGATTTATTTACGAAGTGATATTCTAGGACTCCTTCTCCAAAGTCAGATCATTTCACCTTTCTCTTTGTATATGAATAAAGATGCAGCCCTTTCTTCCAAGCACAGAGAATTGTATCTATGAATAGAATGTGTAAGTGGTGCTTGTCTTTGAATGAGTATACAAATTACTTGTGAGAATAAGAAAGAGAAGAAACTTTTCACTGTGTTCCCTTTCTCCTCACATTGATGCAATATACTCAATTTTTGCATCCCTTCTACACTGAAAAGGAGTTGTTAGGCCTATAATAAGGACAGAAGCCATAATTTGCCCAATCCAGTCTATAGTATTTCTTAGTAGCAGATGAAAAATCCATGTTTTTATTTATGAGATAAATAATTAAGTTGTCTACATTTGTATGACAGATAAAGATATTCAGTTATTTGTAGAGATAAAAAATGGTTTCACAAAGAATTAATCTATTTATAAAAAATGATCAGTGTTTAGTTGATGAATCACAAGGGATACTTGAATTCAAGGTGGTTGAAGGTTATTTAGTACTTTATAGAAACCTTTGGAAAGTGAACTTTCAGACTTCATTCCTCAGTGAGTAGTTAACAAGCAGGACAAGTGAGAGCAATTTACAAAAGAGGACTCCAGGAGATAAAAGATAATTGGAAAGTGTCACCATTTCTTTGCCCTCATGGGAAACGTTAAACACAAGAAACAATCTGAAAATGTCACCATTTTCTTGTACTCAGTGAAGTAAACATGAAAATTAGTGTTTTAAGCACAGCAAATTAGAAGACCAAATAAAAAGTATTTAACTGAAAGAAAGGCCAGCTCCTCAAAGACTATATTTACCTTACTTCATCCAGTAAATCAATTCTGTCTTCTAGCTTTGGTCCTATTGTTTGTTTGGAAGACTGGAGTAAAAAGCCTTATTAAGATGATTTCTTCCCCAAAGAACTCATTATCTCAAACTGAATATTAGGTGGTAAATGTATAGTATTCACCATTATACAGTTTCAAGCTATGGATACTGGCTTACATTATGGGACAAGTCTACTGTAAAAATAGATTCTTGATACAGAAGATTGATTTAACAGGGAAAAGGTTGAGCTAGGTTGGAATAATTACTATTTTATTTATGTCTGTGTAAATAAAGCATTTGGACATGCAGATTTGTCATCTGAAGCCTGTTGTCTTCTTTTGAATGTGGACCAATATGAACCTTCAATGAACATTTATTTCAGATGTTTTGAGGGTGGAAGGCATGCAAGAAATTGTCCCAACTGTAGTGCTGTACGTAATCACAGAGAAAAAAAATAAAATGTACACCACCAATAATAACTAGACTCAAAGCAGAAACTGTTACGAAAAAAAATAGGAATATATATGTAGGTTTGTGTATTTATGTACACATACACACACCAACACACAGTATATATACAGTATATATACAGTATATATACAGTATATATATATATATAGAGAGAGAGAGAGAGAGTTCATCAGTCCCCATAGACTGTTGTTCAGTCGCTAAGGCGTGTCTGACTGTTTGTAACTCTATGGACCACAACACTGTCTTTCAGTGCCTTCCAGACTCTGTTTAAATCCATACCCACCATGCCGACAATGCTATCTAACTATCTCATTCTCTGCTTTCCCTTCTACTTTTGCCTTCAATCTTTCCCAGCATCATGGTCTTTTCCAATGAGTCTACTCTTTACATTAGGTAGCCAAAGTGTTTCAGTATCTGTCTTTCTGATGAGCAGTCAGGATTGATTTCTTTTAGGATTGACTGGTTGGATCTCCTCTCAAGAGTTTGCTTCAGCATCACAAGTCAAAGGCATCAGTTCTTTGGTGCTCAGTCTTCTTTATGGTCCAACTCTCACAGCCGTACATTTCTACTGGAAGAATTGTAGCTTTGAACATAGACTTTTGTTGGCAAGCTGATGTCCCTGCTTTTTCATATGCTGTCTAAGTTTGCCATAGTTTTCCTCCCAAGGAGCAAGCGTCTTTTAATTTCATGGCTGTACTCACTGTCTGCAGTGATCTTGAAGCCCAAGGAAGTAAAATCTGCCACTGCTTCCATTTTTTCCCGTTCTACTTGCCAGGAAGTGATGGGACCAGTTGCCATGATCTTAGTTTTTTAATGTTGAGTTTTAAGCCAGCTTTTGCCCCCACCTCTTTCACTTTTATCAAGAGACTCTTTAGTTCCTCTTCACTTTCTGCCATTAGAGTGGTATTATCTGCATATCTGCCTTTTTAATATTTCTCCTGACAAACTTAAACCAGCTGCTGATTCATCCAGCCCAACATTTTGCATGATGTACTCTGCTTATAAATTAAATAAGCAGGGTGACAATATGCAGTCTTTTCATACTCCTTTCCCAATCTTGAACCAATCCATTGTTCCATGTTCAGTTCTAACTGTTGTTTCTTGACCCACATACAGTTTTCTGAGGAGATAGGTACAGTGGTCTGGTACTCCCATCTCTTTCAGAATTTGCCACAGTTTGTTGTGATCCACAGAATCAAAGGCTTTAGCATAGTCAATGAAGTAGAAATAGATGTTTTTTCTGGAATTCCCTCGCTTTTTCTGTGATCCAGCGAATGTTGGCAGTTTGATCTCTAGTTCCTCTGCCTCTTCAAAACCCAGCTTGTACATCTGGTAGTTCTTGGTTCACATACTGCTGAAGCCTAGATTGTAGTATTTTGAACATAACCTTGCTAGCATGTAAAATGAGCTGTATTGTATGGTAGTTGGAATATTCTTTTGTACTGTCCTTCTTTGGGTTTGGAATTTAAACTGTCCTTTTCCAATCCTGTGGCCACAGCTGAGTTTTCCAAATTTGTTGGCATATTGAGTGCAGAACTTTAACAGCATCACCTTTCAGGATTTTAAATGTTCACCTGGAATACTGTTACCTCTGCTAATGTTGTTGTTAATAATGCTTCTTCAGGCCCACTTGACTTCACACTCCAGGATATCTAGGCTCTAGGTTATTGACCACGCTATCATGGTTATCACGGACATATAGATATTTCTTGTATATATTTTCTATGTATTATTGCCACTACTTCTTAATTTCTTCTGTTTGTCTTAGGTCACAACCATTTTTGTCCTTTATCTTGATAATTTTTGCATAAAATGTTCCCTTGATATCTCCAATTTTCTTGAAGAGATCTCTAGTCTTCTCAAGTCTATTGTTTTCCTCTATTTTTTTTGCACTGTTCATTTAAGAAGGCTTTCTTATCTCTCCTTACTATTCTCTGGAAATATGCATTCAGTTGTTTATTTTTATTTATTTATTATTTTTTCTGCTGCCCTACTTGCTACAAGCGACTTTGGGTAGTTCACAGTAAAAACATAATAACATGTAAAAACCACAATACAAAATGGAATAAAAAACAATTAAAAAGAACAAGATGGGATGGATGGGAATAAAGATGGAGTCATCAATCAAGTAACCACTATGGGAAATGGCTATCTGGCCACCAAACCACCCCACAGAACCATGTCTTCAGTTATTTCCTGAAGGCCAAAAGGGAGGTGGTTGATTGCACCCCAGGTGGGATGATGCTCCAGAGGGCAGGTGCACATCAGAAAAGGTCCATTTTCTGGACCCTACCATCCAAAATTCCCTGGATGGTGGGATCTGAAGCATGACCTAACTGCTGGCATGGGTGGGATGGGCTGAACACAGTGGGCTGAGATGGTCCCTTAGGTAACTTGGACCCATGCCATGAAGGTCTTTATAGGTTATAAGCAACACCTTGAATTGTACCCAGAAAGAGATCAGCAAACAGTGCAGCTTGTGTAATAGTGGTGTCATATATGTTCTTGAGACCACCAGGACTGTTCACACAGTTGCACACTGTACCGTAGTTTCCAGATATTCTTCAAGGGTAGCATCATGTAGAAAGCATTCAGTAATCTAGTTGCAAGAAAACTAGGACATGAGTAATGAGGAGATGGACTCCTAATCCAAGTATGGAAGTAACTAGCACACAATACAAAATTGTGCAAAGGCTCTCTTAGCCATGACTTTCACCTGCCCATTGAGCAGGAATTGTGTGTCTAAGAGAATCCCCAAGAGAATTCTGCACCAGATCTGTCTGGGACAATGCCATCCCATCCAGAACTAAATTTGTTAAATCCTCAGATACAGAAGTCTCCCATACCCATAGCCACTCAGTCTTGCCAGGGTTCAATCAAAATCTGTTGTGCCCCATCCAGACCATCACAGTCTCCAGGCACTGCAAGGGGGCAGTCACAGCTGATTCAGGTCACCAGGGATGGAGATGTAAAGTTGAGTATCATCAGCATATTAATAATATCTCATCCCATGGCTTTGGATGATCTTACTCAGTGGCTTCATATAGATGTTAAAGGGGCAGGGAGAAAGCACTTAACCATACAGCACACCTAAATTAGAGGCCAAGGATTGGACCTCTCACCTCCTATCAATACCGATTGGAACCAGCCCTGGAGAAAGGAACTGAAGCAGCTCAAAACTCCCATAACCAGCCCAAAAGGATACCATGGTCGATGGTATAGTAAGCCACTGAGAGCTCAATTAGAACAAGGATGGATGAACTACCTTTATCCCATTCTTTCCAGAGAATTTTATCAATGTATATATAGTAAAATTAAATTTACAAAGATTTTACAACATTGTAGAATGCTTACGTTTAATGCTTCAATAATATTTATCGATTTAAGATTATTTAACATTACTTTTAATTTCATCTTTGTCATTTCATATTATCATCTTGAAAAACTCACAGCCAAGAACCTGGTCTTGATAATATTTGATTGTTCTCTGTGATGCCATCACTTATTTTGTTTATGGGAAAGGCAATATTAATTGTGATTAGCAAGGGATAGTCCTGTCTGTCTAAATTATTTATAAATCACAACATGCATGATCAGTAATTGCTGGACAGAAAAGTTCTGAATAGCAATTAAAGGAAGAAAAGCATATACTGCACATTTTCATCTGCAAGTAACAGGATGACCCACTGAAATCATAGTATTTATGATCTTCATTTGAAGCTTAAAGATAGAGTTCTAGCAAGTATTATGTTTCTTGTGGCAATTTCTTTTCAAGGTTTGGTAACTATTTTTAACCTATAATTTTGAGCTTGGATTTCTTTGCTGTAAAGATAAAAAAGGGAACCAGCAATAGTCCCTGAGCAATTTATAGAAAGTTGCATTTTCCCCCTCAGTAGATCTCACAAAGGTTTATGAAGCCAGGGAAATTTAGAAGATGAAGGCACCCATACTTGAGTCAGAAATGTGTGTGTGAGCATGGTAAATTGTTATGGAAAGTAAATATAAAGTAGGTATCAATAAAGTAATTGAAAGCCTACTATAAATAATAAATATCTCAAATCTAATTCAATTCTTTTTGCCAAATAATAAGTCTCTAATCGGTTTTTAGAATGCCTTTATACTCATCCCATTCTAGATTATAGATTAGATCAGTTATTAATGAACAATTATGTAGAATTCAGCTGCCAAAGAGACTAGCCCAATGTCACCCAGCTGGCTTTGTACACCTTAACTACTACACAAATTGTCCTCACCTAGGTGGATAGATAGTAGCACCTAAATGGCTGTGGTGACCTCATAAGAGCTAGGCAGGATCAAACCACTTTAGTAATTAGATTTGGACTAAACATCATCAGAAAAAAAATTATACAGACTTGTCTGGATATACACAAAAAGAGAGATGTACACACAGAAAGAAAGAGATAGAGAGTTTTATATTTTACTGCCATCAATTTCCCTATCTTCAATCAGTTATCTAAAAGAGAGCTATACTTGTGTTAATTTCTTTTATCAATGTCCCAGATTGCATGAAGATCTAGAGACACATTCAAGAAACACAATTACACCTCTTCTCTCGATCTTCTAACTGAATGGACCCAGAGCACAATCTCTGTCTACTTTCAGATCTTCTTATGCTGAGGCAAATGTTGTAAAAAAATCTGTACAATTATTTTGCTTGTATTGTTAGAATATCATTTTGAAACAGAAAATTTATTATTATCTAGCAATCTTTTAATAAAGCTCTAAGAAGATAAAGTTTTAGTGATGGATAACATAACACTTTCATATCTATGAAGCATCAATAAGTGGTCTATTTTTAAAAGCCTGCCTATTTATCAGAAGGTTTACATGCAGTTTGCTGGCTAAATATAATTAAACTTGGCAATTACTATCCAGAGGTAAGTAATGATAAAAGTTGCTCCTTCTGCCCTCCTTTGTGGAGTGCCAGAGGATTCAACAGTCTCTTTCCTCTTGTTCAGTTTCTATATGAAACCACTGGATGAGGTTATCCTCCACTTTGGGCATCTGGTATTATCAACATCAGAAAGTGCAGCTCCTGGAAGGAGTTATACATCTCCATTCAGAAATGGTACCCAGTCAGGGGTTTTCTTGGGCTCACAGCTCTCGCTCAAAGAGTGAGTGGTATCTGTGGCCAAGAAAGCCTTTGCACAGTATTTCATGTATTTCTTGCATTGCTTCCTAGACGGGTGATCCTATAGACATTCATACCCTTGTGACTCTATGCTTTGACTATGGGATTAGGTTCTACATGAGCCTATCCTTGAAAATCACTTGGAGGCTGCAACTGGGCATCTAAAATGAGTAGTACAAGTAGCAGTGAGCCAGCTTTGGCATGTCTACCCTGACTCCCTTGTTTCATAAGATGCACTGATGTCCATGCAATTCAAAGTGTTAGTTGAAATGAAGTCCTTCCAAAGATCTGGAGACTTCCTACCCTGATGGCATTCAAACAGGCCCTAAAGACTTGACTGCTCTTCCAGTGTCCCTCTTGCAAATCTGCCCACTTGTTAGAAGTGATTTGTGTGTTTTTGTTTTGGTATTAATGCTATTGTTTGGACTGCCATTTTGCTATTTATTTTATTATATTAACATATTTACTTATATTATTGTATTCTGCTTATATTGGAAGTTGCTCAGTGTCATTCTGGAGTTTTGCAACATTAGTTGAATTAGGTAAAGGTAAAGGAGACCCTGCCAGTCGTGACCGACTCTAGGGTGCGGTGCTCATCCCTGTTTCTAATCCAAAGAGCCAGTGTTCATACTCGGATGGCTCTGTGATCATGTGGCCGGTATGACTGGACGCCTAAGGCACATGGACACAGTTACCTTCCCACCAGAAGGGACGGTATCTATCTATCTACTCACGCTCATGCACTTTCGAACCGCTAGGTGGGCGGGAGTTGGGGTGGAACAGCAGGCACTCAACCTGCTGCGCTGCAAAGCTGGGTCATGATCCCGGGCCGCTGACCTTCCACCCAGCAAGCCGAGCTCTTAACCACTTGTGCCACCGTGCCCTTTTCATTAGTTGAATTAAATAAACGTAATTTTTGAAAATTAGAATATATTCTTTAATATATTCTAATGTATGGCTACTCCCCCCCATCTAAGACAGCACATTTAAGAGAGTTTGCCAAAGTATGAAGAAAAATTATATCCCAATATACATCCTTCATAGGGTGGCAGTAAGGAAGACAAATGCTAAACATGGCCTCGATCACTCTGGCTTCAAGAACTTCCCCATTCCAGACAACAGTAGAAGCCACCAACAGCAAATTTGATCAAGATAGTTATATAATCCTAGGATATAAGAGAAATTTACATTCTTAAACTGTAATGGGAACTATACTATGAACCACAAAATAATCCTGCCCAGAATTGTTGGAAGAAATTATCTAAACACACAGAAATAAAAAGGAAAACATACAGTAGTCATACAGAGAGGTAATATGAGATGGACAGGAACAAAGGGGATCCTGAAAAACAGAAGATGACAGTCGGATAGCTAATTGCACATACCACAGAGATGAAGTGGGGGACAATGAAATATGGATATTTATTAATTGACTCCTTTGACCCCTCAGTTCTGAACCCTTTCATTTTTCTCTTCCATTCCTACTTAGCTTTCTTCAGTGTTAAAATGAAGAAAATAAAATTGATCTACTTTTTTTAAAAAAAATATTATTGGTTTAGGCCTATAACCAAATGCTTTCAGGTGACCATAATAGCAGAATCTGTTAAATTGGAGATACTATTAAATCAGTATGGTTTGAGGAATCCTTACGTATCAGTACCCATCTTAAGCAATAGGTAGCTTTTATATAGCTGAGACTAGTCTGGGAGCAAGCAAGTCTGCTTCCATCTCAGGCCAAATGGGCAAAATAACTATAGGATATAGGACCTCAGCTTTGCCAGATGTCTTGGGCCACCTAGAATGCAACCTCTAATTCATTGAATAATAGTCTAGGTAATGGACATCAACCATCCAGATAACAAGATATTCCCCCAAAGTCCTGAAGTTAAACAGATAATTGAGCACAACGTGCTGTCCATCTGCATTCTTTAATACTTGGCACCAGCTTTCATAGCTGTAAAAAAGATTGCCTTGAGTGCAGGGATGCTGAAGAGTTCCAGATATTTAATTCCTAGCACCAAATAACTTTTGTTAGTTGCTTATTCCCAGAGCTCAAACATGTGATTACACTTCAAAACAGCCCATACAGACCATTCAGTACCAGGCTTGCACTGACATTTGCTAAATTAGATCAAAATCATCCACCTTAGAGATATGCATTTAATTCATTAAAAAAAAATCCTCTGATTTCAGTCTGTCATTCAGGTGCCTAGATAATGTATATAAGTTATATATTTTCAAACATAGCATTATAAAATATTATCTGTGTTCTGATTGTTCATATTTATTTTTTGTTTGTTTTGCTTCAGTTTCTTCTCAAAGGAGTTCCAGATTCAGGAAGGTTGCTTTGGACGTTTCTCCGATATCCTGACAGCAAAACAGTCAAAGTGAAATAGATTCACATTCCAGTAGTTCAATATTCTCCCACTAACTGTTGTATTGAAATTAATGGGAGGACTTTAATTTGGTTAGACCAGACCTATTTCTCTCAGTTGACAATATTCAGAAACTAAGCCATATGTAAGTAAATAAAGCATTTCCTTCTAAAATATTGAAGACACTCAAGAACAGAATCTATATGCGACTAAAATTTAATTGTGTTTATCTGTTTGTCTGTTTGTAATCTCAAATTAGCCCAAATGCTGGAAGAATTTTTGAATCAAAATATATAAATCCTTCAACTTAAAGATGGCATAAAAAATCCAGGACCTATTATTTCTGTGAAATTGAAATTTAACCCAATGTTCAGGCCAGTTGTATTTGCAAAACTGTAGATATTTCATGTCTCCACAGTTACATAATCATGCTTTCCAATGCTCCCTGATAACTTCTCACAAGCAAAGTCAATGAGGAAGCCAAAAAAATGTCAGAAATTGCTTCTACTTCCTTTGCTTTTTTTCCTGCCTATGGTCTTTCTGTCTATCTGTTTAGGTAAGTAAACACTGACTTATTTATTTATTGGATTTATATGCAGCCAAAATCAAAAGACTCCCTGTGGCTTACAATAGAACAATAAAATAATGAAAATCCATAAAAACCATAAAAATCTTTAAAACAAAAAATCCCGATAGACTGGGAGGAAAGGAGCTAAAAGATATAAAAACATATAAATGGGGAATGGAGGAAACTTAATCTACTAACCACCTCCATGATGATGAGTCCCCATTAAACCCCCATGCCAATTGGCAGAGCCAGGTTTTAAATCTCTTTTGGAAGGCCATAAGAGTGGGGGCAGATCTCACCTCTGGGGGCAAGATGTCCACAGTGAAGGAACAACAGCAGAAAAGGCTCTTCTCCATGACCTTGCCAGCCTAAATTCCTTGGCTGATGGGATCCAGAGAAGGTCTCTTTTGCCAGATTTAGTGGGACAGGAACTCACCATTGGGGTGACATGATTCTTCAGGTAACCTGGACCCATGCTATGAAGGGCTTTATAGGTTAAAACCAACACCTTGAATTGCACCCAGAAGCAGACTGGCAATCAATGCAGCTTGCAGAACAAACATGTCACAAGGGCTGATCTACTGGCTTCCAAAATCATCAGTGCAACCACATGCTGCTCCAGCTGAAATCTCCTTCAAGGGTAGCCCCATTAGATTGTATTGCAGTAATCCAATACAGAGATGAAGAGAGCATGAGTGACAGAGTGAAGGGAGTCCTGGTCTAAGAAGGGATGTAGCTGGCATATAACACAAAATTGTGCAAAGGAGCTCCTGGCTGCGACTGCCACCTGCTTCTTGAGCAGGAGTCACAAGTCCAGAAAGACCCCAGATTATGCACCAAATTTATCTGGGGTAATGCAAACCCATCTAGAATTTAAAATGGTAAAGTCCCAGAACCAGAAGCCCCCAGACACCCAAAGCCACTCTGTCTTGCCAGGGTTCAATTGAAGCCTGTTGTCCCCCATCCAGACCTGAACAGCCTCCAGGCACAAAGTCAGGGCTGAGACAACATAACTTGGGTCACCAGAGATGGAGATGTAAATCTGAGTATCATCAGCATATAGATGGTACCTCATCCCATAGCGACGGATGATCTCACCTAGTGGTTTCTTGTAGATGTTAAAGAGGAAAGGAAAAAACACTGAGTCCTGTGGCATACTACAAAGTAGCGGCTGTGGGCTGGACTTCTCTCTCCCTATAAACACTGATTGGGATCATCCACAGCCCTAGACTCCACAGATGACCCAAAAGGATACTGTGGTTGACAGTATTGAAAGCCGCCAAGAGATCAAGGAGGGCCAGGATGGATGCACTACCTTTACTCACCTCCTGCTCTCACCAGAGATCAGCAACAAGAGTGGCCAATACTGTCTCCATCCCATAACTGGGCCTGAACCCAGACTGAAAAGGATCTAGAAAATCTGTTTCATCCAGGATCCTCTGAAGTTGCCATGCAACCACTTTCTCAATCACCTAGCCTAATAAAGGCAGGTGGGAGACTGGGCGATAGTTGTCCAGACAGGTGGAGTCCAACAATGTTTTTTTATCAGGGGGCCTCTGGCTACAAGGGGCAAAGACTGGGAATCTGGGCAGCACATTACCCAGCAGCAACCTTACACAGCTGGGTTATGCATTACAAGGACCCTTTGGAGCCAGAGGAGAAATCAGGGGTAGCCTATAACATTCCCTGCACATTTAGGACATCATCTCACATGGCTACATAACTAACTTATTAATTACTATTTCAAGCTCTGTGCAAGAGATGTGTATCACACTGTGCTTGATTTTCTCAAAAAATAATGCTAATTATATGACAAAAATATGAATAAATTACTTGAAATAAATAATTCCTCCAGGCTGAAAAAGTAAAACAATATGGTTTTCAAAAGCTAAGCAGTTACTTTTTCAATTGGAATTTAGCAATAATAATACATCATTAACTTTCTGCTTTTATGTAGTTTCTGCTAACTGATAATATTTCCAGACCATTTTGCTTGGTCTGGAAGAACAGTTGCTAATATATGGCTCCTTCCAATTATAAGTAGATAATGCAAAGAGAAAAAGCTGCATGTTCCTCTCCACTCTAGTGCCCTCCAAATGTAATTGCACTACATTTCCCAAATTCAGGATATCTGAAATCCCAACTTATTTGAAGTCATAATTTTAAAGAGAAATTTTTCCAATTTCTGGAAGGAGGAAACTAAAATAGGAAACAATTCTCACATTAAAAGCACCATATTTAAAGAAAATTTGCATACTGCAGTCAGTGCACACAGTAGGCTTGAATAGAGCTCTGTATGTCAATTCACAAATGCACATGGAGCTCACCATTATTGGATTTTCTCATCTTGTGGAAAGAGTTTATATCTGCATACCTGGATGTGCACACTTGGATGTGCATTAGCTCTTTTCCCATGTGTCTAACACAGAAGATCTGTGGCTGTTACTACTAGATGTAATCTTGTTCCAATTTCAAAACATGCAGTCATGTAAACATACCCCAAATATGATGGAAAAAATCCATAACTTGCTTTACACAAAATATGAATCAACCCCAGAATAATGTAAGATAAATTTGGTTTTATTTATTTAAAAAGTGTATTTAGAATATCTATATGTTGCCAAACTGCAATCAACAGAAATTTTATGTAGACATTCTATATAGATGATTTTTTTTCATGTTCTACTGCATTATAATCAATTATACTGGGCACATCCTGATTATATTTTCTGGAATGGACAGTTTGCTAGCTTCATCCCAAGTTTTTCTTTGATTTGTTTCTTTCTTTCAGAAGCTTTTTGTATTCTGAACACACTTCAAGTCTGCTCAAGAGTGGGCTTGTCACTGATGCAGTGTTTCTGTCCTAATAGCACATGATAGGAGATGTAACATTTCAAGTAACAATAAGAATTGGTGTCCAAGCTAATACAGTTGAGAAATTGAAAGCAACCTGTCTAGGATTCTGCAGAAGGTATTTTGCAAAATCTTACACTAAGTCAGAACATTGGACTATCTATTCAGTACTGACCACATGTCTAACCATAGTTTATAAAAAGATTTTGAACCTTTTATTTGTAAAGCATGTTTCTGGCACCAAACTATAGTTTTTCTTAGTTGTAGCTGAAATATTAAACACATTCCCTGGGATATAAATGCTGGAGAAATCAAATTAGCTCTGGAATTGTGCTCTAGTATTTCTGACTAGTTCTCACACACAATTGCACACAATCAAGGAACATCATTCAATTCTTAATTGTTTAAGTAAAAGTTGCTCACATATTTCTTTTCAAAGTCATAAATTCTTTATTTAACTATGTTGGAATCAATTATCTTTTATTCTGTAAAGTAAAAAACATCCTGTCTTATATTTGTTTATTATAAAGAACAACAGCAAAACCCTTTATATTTATTCTTCTAGAATTTATTTTTTCACGATCTAGCAAAATTATCTTGCATTACAAAATTACCGATTGACATTGGTGTATAATTGCACCTAACACTGAAAAACTAATATATATCATTTTAGAAGGCAATTAATACTAATTAATTATTGGCTAATTAATATTAATTAATGTCAACTTAATTACTGTTTGAATTACATTAATTTAATCATTTAAACATACATTAATGTTTAAATTACACAGCAGATTAATTAATATCTGAAAAAGCAGCTAGAGTTATCTCGAAGGAAAGTTCATATAAAAGTTTCTTGAAAGTGATGACTAATACTTTCTAGTTTTCTAGTGGAAAATATGGTTTAAGATTCAACGAAGACACATTAATAGCCAATTAACTTACAAAATTGGAAAGCCAATATTCTACAACTGGACAAGTGTATATTGGTCATTGTTGTTCAGTGATAATGTATAGTGCACAAAATACAGCTAGAAATTAAATTCTAGTTTGAAAACAAAATTCTTGGAAGCATAGAAATTTGAAAACCCATTCAGACTCACAATTTCAGTGAGACTTAATTTTTAAATTTAATGTATATATAAGTACAAATTTTATTTAATTAATTCTGTCTTATTATGTACCTTCTTTTATTCATAATACTATGAAAGTAAGGAGAAGGTCAAGGTCCACAAAGGATTTATATTAAATTTTAAAACAATGATGAAATATATTATCTTATTTAAAAAAATCGCTTTATATTTTCAAGTATAGTGCTGGTATGGTAATGTATTAGTGAAAATATAAGATGTCACCTAATAATTCAAGAGGATTAAGCATGCAGACCTGGGATTGAGAAGCCAGTGTGGTAATAGGATTAAATAATTCTAGCTTAACTATGCACTGAAACAATTGTTTCACAATTTATTGTTTCTATCCTGTGGAGATAAAAATCAAGTAGATTGACATAATTGAAAAATAAAATTGGATGATCTTATCTGGGCT
>JANHZU010002144.1:75654-86263 GCA_032468055.1 Acrochordus granulatus | reverse complement strand
CAAAATCTTCTAGCAAAAGTTAAAGTGCTGGTTAATTTGTTTTATTTCTACTTTATATTGTGTATTAATCATTATTAGTTGTTTCAGATATTAAGGACAATCATTTCTACATAAAATTCCATTTAAAATTTGTTATGAATATTTTGGGAGGGATGGAATGGATCATCCAACTTTACATTATTTCCTATGGGAAACTTTGCTTTGGTTTAAGAGCGTTTTGGATTAAGAGTATTCTTCCAGAACGAATTATGCTCACAATCCAAGGTTCCACTGTACTCAGTTATGGTAAGATGCAGATATTTAAACTGAACAGTCATATATAGCAGTTTAATTTGGTATTAAGGTTATTTCAAACATCTTTTCATTTAAATAATTGGAAATTAAATCTTAGGGTGTTTTGCAAAATTATTAACATTACATTTTGTGTTTTTCCTTGTAGGATTACATGCCATTCCAGTCAATATTTATACATGCATTTCAAAATGATATAGAGAACAGTCAGCTTTGGCAGCAGACTGCAGCAGCTCTCCAAACTAATAAATTTTTACAGGTAAACAAAAAATCTGTATCGAAGTATTTTTGTATGAATAGTTCACAAGTATATGAATTAGTGGTACACAACTGATATTTCCTTATCTAGTTCATTTTTCTTGTTTAGCCACTCCTTGGGAGAAAAAATGAATTGGATAAACAAAGAAAGGAGATAAAGGAACTTTGGCAACGAGAACAAAAAAAAATGGTGGGTATCTTTATTTGTTATATATCTTGTTTACCTATTTGAATATCTGAACTTCTTTCTGAGCATAAATCATGGCAATCTATGAAAAAGGAAGATCTCATTTGAATCCAGTTCAGTTCTTGTTGTTACCATGGTCATTTCTATATACCTTTATGATGACAATACAGATGTCAGACACAAAAGACAGCTCTTAAAAAGTTCCAGTTAAATGATTTATTGCTAAAGTCTATACACAAGAATCTTCTTAACTAATGGCCATCACCTTTCTGTTACCAGTTAAAATTCAGCGGCAATTAGGAGGGATTGGACTTAGTGTGTTTGTGATAATGTGGCAACTCTAGACTAATCCCTTTTCACTCTTATACAACACTTTTTTCCTTTAATGATTAAGGATCATGGTTTACTTTTATCATCATTAATTTTTAATAAGTAGAAACATGCTTGGAAATTACAAAATCATACTGATTTAACACGTATTTGGGTTACAAGGTGAACATTTTAAAATAGAAGCTGTTTTTCTTTTGGGATGTACAGCAAGAACTGGAATCCAGTGTAAGAAAAGCAAAACTATTATATGTTCAGCGGCAAGATGAGTATGAGAGGGCAAAATCAACAACTGTTCGTGCTGAGGAGGAGCATATGACCTCTAATGGGAGCATTACAAAAGATACCAGCAAACTAGAAAAGAAACGTAAACTAGAAGAGGAAGCTCTCCAAAAAGTAAAGTATCTTTTTTTAAAACATATTTGACAAATAGGCTGATATTGGCTTTCATCTATTATTTGAGTTGTGCTTTTGTGTGCCTTTTTATTGTGGATTACTTAAGGAAGGGGATTTGAGTTATTTAACTGTATGTTTTTACTACTAATACTTATTTCTTTATCTTTAATTTGTTGTAGGCTGAAGAAGCCAATGAACATTTCAAAGCCAGCATGGCTGAAGTTGAAGAAAAGAGAAATGATCTAGAAAGTTTCAAAAGTGATATTTTAACGCAGCTACGGGAACTAGTTTATCAATGTGATCTCACACTAAAAGCTGTAAGAATATATGATTAAATATATCTTAAATTAGAAAACTTAGTGATTTTTAAAACAGCAATATTAGATACTTTGCCATATTGCGAAAAAGATTTCACACTTTATTTATTATTTTAATTAGCATGAAGCTCATTACAATAAAGCAGTCAGTGCCCTACTGCAGATAATTTTCCTGGTACAAAAAAAATGGTATTTGGTTCAAACTTTAAAACGTAGTCTTCATATCTCCTCCTAGTATTTGAAAGGGGAATATATAAGAGAGGAAAGTGTCAAGCCTAAAGCTTTTTCTCATGGCAAGAAGCTGTGATTTCTGTTTGTCTGAACTATTCTAGAGAATACTTAAAATAGCACTATATCTTTTATAGAGTATTTTATTTATACATCCATACATATGGTTGGGGCACATGGTGCCGCAAGCAGTTAAGATGCTGGTGTGTTGGCCAGAAGGTTGGAGGCTCAAGTTTGAGGTCCAAGAACTGCTGTGAAACAGGGTGAGCTCCCTGCCAATCTCACAGTTCAAAAGCATGTACAAATGCAAGTACATACATGGATACCACCTTCAGTGGGAAAGGCAAAAGCGTTCTGTGCGCCTCAGGGTACATGATCGTGGAAGTATTTTTGGAGAAATACTGGCTCTTCGGCTAAGAAATGGACATGAGCACCACCCCCAAAATGAACCACAACTGGCAGGAGAAACCTTTACCTTTAATATACTATAGAATGGTAATGAGGTCATAAGTCTGCTCCAGAAAAGTTTCTAACCAGCACAACCCTTTAATACAGGAAATATCAAGTTATCACGTTTGATGGTCTGAATGTTTCTTAAAATATTTTGTGTAAGGGCTAGTTTATACTTCTCTGCAACTGTATACAGGCATCGATGCATACCTATGCTGCGCAGGGTTTTTGGCTAAGCATAGGTTGCAGATGGTTGTAAACACATACATCTCTTAAATCTGTACTACTTGTTGCGCAAAGGGCACATCCTGCATGCTGACTGGTAGATTCCTGCTAGGAGATGGACAGAAGGCAAATTTGTTGTCTGAGTGCCCCCTAGCCGGAACATTAACATTCACTAAGTATGAATGGGACAGCTGTGCAACTGTCTCCGAATGGCAGACATGTATGTTCGCATGTGCGCAGTTGCAGAGAAGTATAAACCAACTTTAAGTCTCAGAATGTGTTGCATTTATGAATTTATTTACAATATGAAATAAATTCTTTTCTGTTTTGTCACAAAATCACTGAAGACTTAAGAAAACAGGTACAACATAAATATATACTGTAATTTGAATCTGCTTGCATGAATCTTGATTATCTCACATCACTTTTAATTTGCTATTTTTATTTGATATGCAATCAAATTGGGGTTCTGCTTAACTAATCTGAATTCAGTTTTAAAACACTTCCAAGGCAAAGTTTAGGGAAAAGTTAGTATGGATTTTTTAACCACACTAATGATATCATTCTCCCATCTAGTGGCAAGAAGAAGAAAGAATCTAAAATTTCTGGAATAACCCTATATGGACAATAGTAAAGGAAAAGTGCCTATTTCTATATATGATATGAGTGACAAAGAAATAATGCAACTCCATTTTGCATTTTCTCAAATGACCATATTTACATTATTTACTGTATATTTTAAATATCCAGTCTTATTCATAGGTGTAATAGTGAAAACACATACTATTTAGAATATTTCCATCTAGGCATTTCACACAGAAGTGTACTTGCTGAACAATCACTAGCAGCTATTGAAGGATGAAGATGGAAAAAAAGGAAACCCAAATTTAGTCTCTTAAATTCTTTCTAGATTAATGTTGCAATTCTATGTAAGTATTTGAGAATTTTACTGAGTTCAGTATGAATAAATTGAATGGATATATTGGGATAAATCTGAAAAATTAAACATTATTGATTCCTAGCCTATTACATGCTCCCCCACGCTCCATGTTATCCTTCATTCTGCCTATATTGATAGACTATAAGTAGGAGATTTAAAGATATGAAATAATTGTCCATCACAGTAGGAAAAATGCACTGAACAAATGCAGTATATGGAGAAAATACAATTCAAAGTTTGGAAATAACTGCTATCCCACCATCACCTAGCATTGCTTGAAATAGTTTGTAGGCCATAATTTATTCAGTAGCTAAATTCATGCTAAGATAAAATGTGGTTTGCTTGTCTTCTATATAACACAGCCTTTTATTTATAAGCTATGATTTATATAGGATATAAATATGTGACAGAATTCTCTGCTGTATCAGATGTGCCATTCATAGTTTATTTCTTGCACCTTTCTAGTTAGTGAAAGCTTCCAGGAAGGTACCTGGAAGCTGATTTTGAGTGGTGATGAGTGCTTCTTAAAAGAAAAGATGCTTCCATGTACCTTGAAAGGGAGAGTAATGTATTTTCTCCTCAAAAGCCATCACTTGACCCGGCAATTTTTAACAACTGGTCGCAAATTTCCTTTTTTCAAAAAGCTTAAGAGAATGGTGGGTTTGCAGTTGCATAGAGTTCTAAAGAAAATAGAAATTCTGTAGGATTCAGGCCTGAGCACTGAGCTGAATCCATGTTGGATGTCCTGTAGTGTAAATAGACCTTCCTGGTTCTGCTTTATCTTTTATTGGCCCTCAGTACCATTTATCATGGCATTCTTATGGACTGTCTACAAACATGGTATATGTGTTATGCTACATGGTTCTTATCATGCACACATTTTTAGCTGGTGGCAGGGCAGGTGAGAAACTGGATCCTCCTTTATGTAGGGTGCTACAGGAACTGACTGTCTTTTTTAACATCTACATAAAGCTGCTGGAATCATACATGGTCATGCATAATTAATATGTAGATGATACACAGTTGTATACAGTCTTTTAACAACTGGCTGAATAGGAGATATTGTGGAGGTGTTCTTCTGGTGCTGGAAAATATGAGGAACTGTTTGGGGATGAACTATTTTAGAGTCAAGCCCAGTAAGGCAGAATTACTTTGTCTGTAGAAGCCTTCCAATTCCAGATATTCCATCTTTGGCTTAAGATAGGACTGCACTTCCACAAGCAGAGCTGCTTAGTAATCTGGGTTTAGCTTTAAAGATCAGGTAGCAGCTGTGGTTAAGTCTTTTGCATAAATCCAACTTGTCTGTCACTTTTCTGTTAAAGCTCTTGTCAGTGCCACGTAGTTTGCAGAATAACTTGTTAACATTTGAACTGTAGAAAAAAATGTTCTAAAAACTTAAGTCTGCTTATTTAATAGCAACTAAATACATAATTCGAAAGCCTGATATTTAATACCTGCCATCTTACCATCAAAACAAAAAAAAATAGAAATAATGGTTATTCTGGAGATAGAAAGGCTAGTATTTTCACAAACTCAAAAGCAGAATTATAAAAGCTCAAATTTGCTATCTGTAACACCCTAGGAGCTTGATGGGTCACTGAAAACATACATATTGAAGGTGACAAAATGACTTGAATCAGTAAGAGCTTCAGCGTGTGACAGGAAAGAAACGAAACATATCATTCATAAGCCTATGAAAGAATACTGATTCCAAAAGTTCTTTGGAGAGTACAGATTAAATGTTTTGTATTTAATACAGTTTGAAACTAGAATTAAATGTTTAATTGGAAAAATATTCTATTGGAAACTTTATGGTTTTATGAACGCCATCTCTGCCTCCTGCCTTTATGTGGTGGATTGGTAATAACTGCTGCCATCATCTGTCTTCCAGGGTAACACCCATCACCTAGTATTTTCCCCCCAACCAAAGTGTATAAGAGTGATAAGAGTGAAGCCACAAGCTTCATTGCTTTTCCAGCAAATTAAAATGAAAAGAAAAAATAAACAGATTTTTAGCACTCTGGCCCTTTAGCATTAGCTGTATAGCTAGCAAAATCATGCTTTCTTCCCTTTCAGTTTAGGAGGTAAACCAATCTCACAAGAGATAAATGAACTCAAACTTTATTTAAAAGAGAATATAAAAATTATTTTTAACTAAGTACTATCATGCAAAAACATTCAGTGATGGAAGACATAAAGATATAATTGTTCAAACAAAAAAAATTAACATTTTTATCTACTGTGGAAAAATACACAGTTCTGGAAAGACAGGTGTTGCTGGGCTGTTCCTACTTATAAGAAACCCTCAGAAATTCTAAGTGACATTAAAAGCTACAGTGGCTTGTGAGAAAGACCTTCTGCAAAAAGATGCTCCCAAAGGAATGTCAGACAAGACAACACACTCTACCTAGTTTTTTGGGCTGTAAAGGAGATGGTGGGGGAAGAATTGTACTTTCATACATGCAAAATTCTACCAATGTAGCTTTACAATAAAGTAGAATTAGCTCATCTGGTCGTGATTCCAACCTGGCTTACCCTACAATGCTAACAAAAGTGCTTAATTATTGAGTTGGTATAGAGAGAATTAATCCCAGGTACAAATAAAAAACAAAAGAAATTAATATTTAAATATAGTTTTCTGCCTAAATTAGAAACAGAGATTCTTGAAGCATCAGCCTCTTACTTCCTTTCTTAATATTTTTCCCAGATATTTCTATCGTGGTTCCTTTATTCTGAGACTAAAGTAATTCTTTTCCTTTTACCAACTTCAGCAATTCCCTGCATTTTAAAACAGTAAAAACAAAAGGAAGTGGCTACGAGACCTGCCTGCTGTCCATAAACCAAAACACAAATGTACCTTTTTGAAATGAATAAATATGAATTAATATTTTGAATATTAATAATGAATAAATACAGGCCTAGCTATCTGGTGGTGAATGAGGTTGATAAAAGCTGCAAGTCAACAGTACTTGGGGCCCACCAATTCCATACTCTTGCTTTATCACTTATAATTCATTGGATTAAGCTGATCAGCTCTGAAAACAGAGTATAAACAGAAAAGGGTATTTGTCAAGAAAACCAGTGGCAACTGCAGTACTCCACCCTTCTTACTTTAAGTTGATAATCCACATTGCACTAAATAACAACTTATTTAACTAAGGATCACTGAATAAATCACAACTGTCTAAATCCCACTCAGGTTTAAATGCAATGTATTATTTGAGATAACACCTATCTCCAGTTGTTTCTGCCCATCAAATGAGATTGGGCAGACAGGGTCCCATCAATCAAGTGATGCCTCTTCCAAGACCTAGGAAGTGTGGTTTCTTTGGCATAGCACATGCCCTCTGGAATATCTCTTCCATGAGATCTGGATAGCTGTCACCCTGATGACATGAAGGAAGTATTAAAGACCTGGTTATTTTCCTGGCTCTGTGGCAGGGTGAAGGTTAAGCACTCGCCATATGTTTGTTCATGATGTCTTTTATGTCTTTTGTCTTTTTTTTCTTTTATAACTGTAAGATATTCAGAATTGTGGAGTTGAGTAGCCTACAAATTGTACAAATAAATAAATCCAGCCACTATCATCTAAAAGTCAAAGGAACACTACAATCTTATGTACAGTAGGAGGAATAAGTCTATTCAATTCAAACAGCATCTATTTCCAAACTCTAAATAAAAATTCTTATGACTAGATTATAAACTGTTATGATTTTATTTCAACAATAAAATTCAGAGATGAAAGGAACCTAAACTTTTAACATAATTCAAGATACTGATAATAGTAATTTTATTACAAAGATATACAGACATATAGTTCATATTGCATAAGTATGATAATATATGTCAAGATTCTTCCATTTTATCCATTTTAGCTTTCTTAGTACTATAGTAAGAAAACCAAACATATCCAATAATTTACTTTAATTTACATTAAAGTAAATTATTACTCCATTAGAAATGGAGGTCAATGCCCCACCTCTCTTTTCTGTAGTAACTAAAGTGATCCTGGCCCCTGTTCTTTAGTAGTTTAATTTTCCATCTTTTAAAAACCTTAAAAGAAATAAAGCAGCTGTGTTAAACACACACATATACCACAGACATACACTTCATTATATTAAAAGTAAAAAATACAGAAAACAAATCAAAAAATAGTAAGAAAAAGAGAAAAAATGAAGAAAATGATTAAAAAAATACACATATGCCTTCTGCCCTTCTTTCTAGGTAATTATCAGATTAATATTTTCCCCTTTTGTTCCTTTTTAATTCCGAAATCATCAATTTCACTTTTTTCAAAAAAAATCATACAAGGTTTCTACTCTTTCAAAAATAAATTATTTTTTCTTTGACCACACTTGGTCAGTTTCACCATTTCTGCAAGTTCAGTTAATTTTATAATTCAATCTTTTGAAGATATTTCATTGCATTTATTTTTAATACAATAATATTGCCACAATTATGATATGCATATCAATTTTACAAATTCTTTTCTAATTCCTTGTCCACAAAATTCACTAGGAATAATTCTGATTTTATAAATGTGCCTATTTTTCTAAAGAAAGCCGACTTGTAGCCCTAAAAAAAGAAAGATCCCTGCCCACAAAAAGTTCTCTTACCCTAATCTTTATAGTATTCTTGAATTGTTCATCTAATATATGATGCCCACAAGTCTGTTTCCATCTGTTTCCAATCTTCTCCCATTAGTTGTTTCAAACTGAAATTTTTAAAATATTCCAAACGATGGCTGCAAGACAAAACAAGCAGAGTTGATAGCTTTGAAGCAAAGCTTTCAAAAAAGCAAAGCTTTTTTCACCCTTTCTCATTCCTATTGAATTCCTACAAAGAATCATAACATTAATTAAAATTCTGAACGTATTAGAAAGTTAATTGCTAAGTGAATAAACTAAAAAGTATATCTTATTCACTCATGGAACAAAGTTTACATCTTTGTCAGCTATTTCTATATGTGTATTATTGAACTTTTAAACATAATAACATTTTATACCAATGTTTCTCAACCTTAGCAATATTAAGATGTGTGGACTTCAAATCCCAGAATTCTGGCTGGGGAATTCTGAGATTTGAAGTCCACATATCTTAATGTTCCTAAACCTGTTACATACCCTTTGACTTTTATTAAGAAAAATACAGTATTCTCTGTAAATACGTAAAGACTATTCAGACTGTAAATACGTAAAAATATTCAGATGATATTGTTAAACCACTGTACCAAACTGAAACAAACCAAACAATTAAATATACGTGCATAGGATAAGATAGGCAACCAGCACCAGCAGTTCATTCTAAATATGGTCTATATGCAAAATAATGTCCCATTTAGCATAAATCTGAAGGCTTATTCTGACAAATGAAGCCCTATAAGTTTCCAAGCTGTCAAAAAACTGCTAGCCTATTGTTTTTTATATCAACAAATTAGTTTATTTGCATGCAAAACTGAAGCTGTCCATATGATGCTAAACAGGGGTTGTGCAGAAGGATTTGGAGATGAGGTAAAAATTAGACACCATCTCCAAAAAAAGACACCATTACCAACAGACATTGGTTTACTATTTTGCATAGGATACAGCAAATTACTGTATTCTAGGTCTTAGAAAACAAGCAAAATAATGGAAAAAAAAGAATGTTTCATATTTTTGCATTTTTTAAATATGCTTAAGTTTGTATGCAAAATAAGCCCCAGTAATATAAAAGACATGAATTCAAGAAATGGTGAATATTTTTGTTGCACTAATTTAAGCTTCAAAAAGGATTTTGGAATACTCAGTATTTGAAATATGCTGGACAATACTGATATTGTGAGTTATATGAAACAGGAGAATCAACTTTAAATAGATTTTGTTTTCAGTGGTTTAATAAGCAAATGTTTATTATTATGTTTAATTATAAATGGTATATTCCAAACAATAGAAACAACTCCAAAGTGACTCTAGATTCTCTTGACGCTTTTGTCCTCAAACCTACAGTGTTAAAGTTAGACTGAGGTTCAAGTCCAACCTCATTAAAGTCATTAGAGAATTTTAGATCACATCTCTTCTCTCAACCTAACATATCTCACAGGTTGTGGAGATCCTTATAAATGCCACCTTGAGATCATGTGTGAAAAGTAGAATATAAATCTAATAAATAAAGATATAACACTTTATTCTTAGGTTAGGAGGCAGAAAAATAATATTTCCAGACTTTCAATAATCATAACAGAAAAAATGGTACCACAGATATACTTACAAATCAGGTTTCTGGCTTTTGTGAATTTCATCTTGAGGAATAGGATAAAGAGCTTCATATGTTCTGTTCACATCTGACCCATGAATTGCAAATGCATTAAATCTGTCAGTGCTGGGAGGGAAAAAATTCCAAGGCAGGTGAGCTCGGCCCCTCCATTTGGCACTTGTTTTTGACACTTCAAATATTAAAGGAAGCTCTTGCTGTATTAAAGTAAAAAAAATAAGTTTTTTTCTGTTTTCTCATGAGTTAATCTCATATTTGGGGAAAAAATAACTCAAATAGTTCACTTACTTTATGTATATTCCGTCTGCCACAGAGGAGCAATACAAGATGTTGTCCATGCCTATGAAAATATAGTATAAAGATAACAGAAAAAAATGTGCTATGTATTTCCAGCCAGAGTTTATTAGTTGTTACATAAACATAGTGCTACCTGTCAACATGCAAAATGGTTCTAGACAGTCATCAGCTAAATAAATGAATGTGAAAAATTTGTGTATTTTTACATTTGCTAATATTACTGATTCATGAAGTCATTTGAATCAGAAGCAAATCACAGGTAGGCCCCATTAATACTTGGATAAAAGACTATCAGGATTGATGGTTAGACTAGGAAATTTTATTTAAAACCTCAACTTGCAAGTATCTTTATCCTTTAAATAATATTGCCTAGCTTATCTTCTTCATGCCTAGGTGCAGAAGTAAAAATAAAAAATACCAAGTCTTGGACCCTTCTTACTTTGT
>JANHZU010002144.1:27712-39758 GCA_032468055.1 Acrochordus granulatus | reverse complement strand
ATCATATTTACATGCAAAGCACATAGTGGGATAAACAATGCCATCCAATTTTGGATCTTTAATTGCTCTAATCACTATATCAAATAGAAGTTGGAATCCACTTATATCTGAAAGTAATTCTCTCCTCTCTCTCACAAATGAATGAGATCCACACCCACTCTTTTGACCTTCCAAAAGGGGCTGAAGACCTGGCTCTCAATTGGCCTGGGGACCCGATGGACGCACATCATCCTGGAACTGCACAGGATCCCAGTTCCTGGAGATGCACAGGCTCCCACCTCCTGCTCTCCTACTCCCTGTCTTGTCAATTTTAATTAATTTTAATGTTAATATTTATTTTAACATTTTAGTGTTTTATCTTGGTGTTTTTATGATTGTGTCTAGAGTCACTGCTAGGTGAAATGGGTAGTATATAAGTTTAATAAATAATAAATAGGGAGAAGTACTAAATTAGCTGTTAACAAGAGTTTGCTTGTAAGAGAACAGTTCTGTTAGAATTATAATTGTAATTCCATTGTGTGTTCATAGTAATGGTGGCTGAGAAACAATTCTGCATCAGTTTTACATAGGAAGAAAATAATTTCTATAAGTTATTATTTAAGGTTGCATTGTCATCTAATTTGTTTAAAAAGATCCAATTAGAAAAGGAAATAATCATTGTTTTTTGTGTGTCTGTATTTGTGTGTGTTTAATTACAGCTCAATGCGATAACAGTGCAGAGGAAAAAGGCTGCCTACTTAATAGAACAAAAAGAAATATAAAGTAATATCCTATCATGGTGTCTAAGTACATTTGCCTAAGAAGAGTAACTTTGGAGTCTTAAAATGTATCATGTAAAATGACATATCTTTTACAGATAGATGATAAATGAACTTTAGAAAGTTCATTGCTTTCTAAAACAAATATATTTGTCTTCTTCACAATAAACATTAAGCAGACATCTGAAAAAAATGTGTGATGCACCATATTTTCTATTACCCTTTAAAAATGTAAAAAAAACTACAAAGTTTATCTTTGAAAATCAGAATTATGAAATTGCTAAGTTGGATTTTTCTTATTTGTACAACAAATGTATTAGTTATTTAACTTTGAGTTGTTGACATACAGAGTATTGAACTGCAGATAATATTCTGTCTATTCATGAAATATTGAAGAATTGCTATCTACTATCAGTGTCTCCTATCTATTTGAAAAAATAGACACACTTGGGATATTAAATATACAGGTAATAAAGCTAATTCTTACCTGGCATCTAAATTACTGTAAATGTGGGAAATCCAATTATATCAGCTAGATATAATCAATATCAAGGTATTTTGTTTAGAGTAGACAAAATAGCCCTGCTGTGTTCTGCTTGAAACACTACCTGAACAATACCTAAATACCCCCATAGAGGAACAAGGATCACAAGAAGTTCCTTCCTCATTTTCATCTTAGAGCATAAAAGATAAATGGCTTGTATTTTATGCTGGAAAATTGGTCATGGGAATTGAAATGAAATAAAATATAAAATATTTAAAATATTTTTTTCATGGAATCTATACAAAAAGTTTCAGAACCTCTGTTAAGAGAAATATAGCATAGATCCATTTGTACAAATAAACAGCAGAAAATGCATTTATTTTATTGTCTGAGCTTTCTTTCTAATGTGCAAACATACATTATGCAGTTGGAGATTCAGTAACATTTATTTACCAGCTTTTATATTCTACTATGCTCCAAAAATTCTGAAGGGCTAACATAAAATAATAAAATTGATAACATTCAGGACATATGTTAAGCATTCAAGATTAACATTACATAAACTGGTGTTAGAAACAATCCAATGTGTTATTCTTAATCCCCAAATGCTGTCTTTAAAAGCCAATTATTAATTCCTCTATAGAATGACAGAAGCATTGAGGCCTTATAGTTTTCCATGAGTACTGTATTCCTGGTCCATCCCCTTAATCTTTTGAAAGAGCACACAGAGCATTTTTCTCAGGTAGATTTAAGTTATGTACATTCGGTCTGGAATAGACAGATTTGTATGTAACCTATCTCAAAGCCTTGCAAGATTTTGCATGTAATAAATAGTACCTTGAATTATATTCAGAAATAAAGTAGAAGTCAATGCAGCACTCACAAGATTGGTTTTACACCACTAAAGCAATTTTCACTCATTGATATTTAGGCTGCATTTTGTTCAGGTTAAAATGGTTTTTAGTATTCTAGACCAGGTCCAAGAACAGCATATTGCAGTAATCTGGGTTCAGAGTAATAAGGGCATAGCTGTCTGTTGTGATGTCTGTTGCCTCAGAAAGTGTTGCAATTGTCACTAGCTGAAGACCACCTGGCTATAGCCCCTATCTATTTCTCTAAGAGGAATGTCTCTGCGCATTCATTCAGTCAGCTTTTGACACTGGCATTCTAAGTGTCACCTCAACCAATTTATCTCTAGAGCTTCTTGGGAACTGAAGACATGGAGAGGCTGCTGGGGAGGGTCATCTCAACCAATATCCTCATTGTTTCTAAATTCCACAGATCATAAGTTATGTCAAAGCTGCCCACTATTTTTGGAGAGGAAAGTCCAAACACTTATTAGAACCTGAGCATATTTTCTAGGTACCAGGACAGATCATCTGAATTTGTTCTCTATCCTTGAGGACATTAGAAATGGCAGATAATCATAGGCTGACCAAAAAGTGATCTTATCATTCCAGCAACACTGAAAAATAAGTCTTTGTATTTGGCCTGTTAGCTGAAAACTCAACATAAACAAGGGCTTCAGAATACACTATAGCTTAGTTACTAACATGCAATATATTTTTTTGCTTTTGCAACCTGAAACTTCTCCAGCTAATTGCTGCAGCCTTGTAGATTCTTCCACAGTAGCAGAATCTAACTTATTCCTCTTGGCCTGAACAGGCATGAATGGAAGATCAGAATTGACCCTGTCAATTGAAAAGAATTGACCCTGTCAATGCTGTATACTTTAGAACACAGCATTTGTGAGTTAATGTAATTCTCATTTTATGGTTTGCTATCTGATTAAAACAAGTAAAGAACAGAATAAACTGTCAGTTTTCACAAGTGAAAGACCCTCTTTGAGGGAGATGGGCAGTTTAAAAATGTAAAAAGTAGAGTTCCTCAATCTGCTTTGAAACTGATGCTTGTTAACCTGTTTGTAATTTATTGATGACCTGGACAAATTTGTGGATAATGTTAAACCAATCAGGGTAGTAAAAAGCAAAAGTAATTGGGAAAGGCTCCAGACAGATTTCTTTAAACTGAATAAATAAGAAATTTAAGAAAACGTAAAATAGGATTGTGAATGAAATGTAAAACGTATTTTAATTCTTAAACAAGACACTTTGTTCCGGGAAATATGTCAATCCCTTTTGGGACAATCATCATTCAATAGAAATCAAACCAAAACTTCAGATGTTTAGTTATGGGAAAGAGTTGGGGTTCACAGCAAGCATTTCAAAATTTGGACTACTAGTACAATGGTTTTGGGAGCATTTATAGCACAGATCTTGTAATTATAAATTGTCCTCGAAGTATAGGTATTTTAATTCAAAGGAATGTATCTGTCTCTTTTTTTATTCCTCATGCAATACATGTTTTCAGTCAATACTTCCAGCAGAAAATATTAATTTGACTTGGTCCATTAGGGGATTACTATTTTTAATAAATCTTCTTTTCTAAATCTATGCTACCTGTGCTGGAACTAACTTGTACACAATCAAGAACAAGGATTACTTTCACCCAATACTTAAATTTTAGCTGCAGGTGTATCTTGACTGCTTGACCTTGCCTCCACTCCCTTTAATTTCTCTACTTGTGGCAGAATGAACAAGGAAGTTGGAAAATGAGGACTTGCTGCCCAGGCCACCAATTGATGTTTGGGAACTGTATCATGGGAATATTGCAGTTTATAGCAGCTGATAGCTCTTCTGTGACACTCTACCTATAGTTGTGCACATCGCGGGAATGATGAGCATACACTTAATCTCAACTGGACCAAGGGTATGAGATGAAGCAGTTATCAGATGGCAAGCAGCAAATCCTGATACTTCATTCGGTATCATTGATACAAATGATGAGCAGGTGAAGCACCTGCCTATAATATTTAAGGGGATCAAGCAAAATGATGTGCGAGTGACTATCAAAGTTTACACAGTAATTGCAGCAGCCATCAGATGGCATTGAGATGCCTTTCAATCCTGCACATTTAATGACTGCTCCAACTACTGTATAAACATCTAGTTCTGCCTGAGCATAGGTGTCTTTGCTGCCAGATGGCAACATTAGCTGCCTAGGACTGCAGAAGGTGGGAAGATGACTTGGATGATGCCTCACCTAGTGCTTAAGCATCTCCAAAGTCAAAAGCTGTATGTTGTCTTTTTTTATGTACAGACAGCACAGTATGAGTCTTTAAGCTTGAAGGGCTTCCATACCATGCTGCCTTCTGGCCCCAACATACCCACTTCGGTGGTGCCAGGAGACCATACAGTGCACCACTATCACCATAAACCATGGATTCAGGTTTGAGATGAAATTTCTCAGTTGTTGAAAGTTTTCATGAGTAAGCAAGTATTTCCTGTGACTTCATAAGATATACCACTCCTGCACTGAATCTAGTATTGGACAAAGATTCAAATTTGTTCTCAAATTCAATAACAAAACAGATTTCAGTTTTACCAGTGAGATCTGAGTTGTGTATAACCAACCAGGAAAAATATCTTGAAGTCACGGAGGATATCTAAGAAAATATCAACAGTTTAGCTGCTGTGAAAAAGGAATTCAAAATAAAACTGCCAGTGTCATAAATCCAAGCCTATGGTATGTTTTCATCTGGCGTACTATAATAGAGTTCTGGTCACATTTGAAAAAGATGTAAGAAAAAATGCAGAAGGTGGCATCTTAAAAATAATTGAGATACAAATGCCCTACCTACCTGCAAAAAAAGAAAAATATGCAGAACAATTGGAATATTCTAGTTTGAAAAAAAAAGATGACTGAAGTGGAACATGATTGGAGTAAAAAATCATGCCTATTGTAAGATAGTAGACAGGAGTACTTTTTTTCCCTCTCCCAAACATTAGAATTAGATTGAAGGTTGATTGAGAAGAGACAAAAGAAAGAACTTCCCACTGTGAGAAATCTCAACACCTGCAGAGCTAAGTTAGATGCTACATGGATGTTGAGTAAAATCATAAGACAGATCTATCCAAAGATGTTAGTGTTGAAGACTCAATTTTATTTCCCAATACCTGTTACTAAAGAAATCTACAATGAGAATGCCCCTAAAACCTGCTTGCCAAGTTCCCCAGGGATATCTTGTTTGCCATTGTAAGAAACAAAATGATAAGATTAAAATGGGCCTTGGCTTAATCCAGCAAGATTGGATGTTTATTTATTGATCTATTATTTATTATCTATCCAAGTGACTTTTATACATGGTTTCTACTATCTTATGACTTCCATTCTGACTTTGTAAATAGCAACATGGATGCAATCAACACTTTCTGTCTGATTTATCCTGGAATTTAAAAATCAGAACCTTGTAATCACAATATAGAAAACAGTATGATACTTGTAGAAGAGATAGCAGAGGCAGGGAGAGGGATGAAAAGAGGGATTAGTCTAGTCACTATGTAGCCACAAATCCCTCCTGATTGCCATTGAACCTTAATTAGTGATGCCAACAAGGTGCTGACCATAGATTCTTGTATACAGGCTATAGCAATAAATCATTTAATTGGAGCGTGGTCTTTCATGCCTGATATTACTTCAGACAATACAACTTGAGACATCCCTGTTTTGCTCCAAGCTGTTAAGAATGAATCATCTTATCCTACAGAAAATATCTGTATTAGAAAATATTTTGCATTACAATTTTCCACAGAAAACTATTAAATTACCTAACTTAACAAAACCTACATGTTATTTATGTTTTTGGTTAAAGACCACTATGTTAATCTCAAGTTTTCAGGGGTTTACAGAAACCAAGCACATTATGAAAGTCATGTCATTTTGTGAATATCATAACCAATGAATCATTTGATATTAATCACTGAATATTACCACGCAAGGAAGATGGAAATGAGACAGAGGGAAGGAATAGCATGCTGTTCAGAGCAGTTAGATAAGAAATAATGAAGAAACAAAGAGCAGAAATAGTAGAAGTTAATTTTAGAGCGAAAAAGAAAAAGTATTATATATACCATCATTCCATTAAAGCTTATATTAGGAAATAGATGAATTGAAGATGAGGAATCCATTGCTGATTAATTTCAGTTAACCTGAGTATTTGTCAAGATTACTGGAGATAACTAGTATCTTGTGGAATGAGTAAACACAGATATCAGACTAGAACACTGAAGTATATTGCAAAATGTACAGCATTTATTCACATACAGACAAAGGCACAATTCTACTAAATATTTTAACAAAAAATACAGCCATCTTGAACTAGGTCTTTATAAATACTTCAAAAAGGGAGGAAAATAAATACAGGATTGGGCCATGTCATATAAAATAGTCATCTCTACATATACTTTATTTCTATGTTTTATCATCATGCACCTGTTTTCAAATTGGAGCAAAATGGACACCAATGCTAGGCACATAGTGAAAAATCCTCTGTACAAGGTTGTACAAATGTAGTAAGATTTTTTTCCCAAATTACTTAAAATAATCAAGATTTTGTACATATGAGACATATATCATCTCTTATTTGTTTAGACTGGTGTGTATGTATGTGAGTGTCCAGAATCAGACAGTATTCCAGTCAATATTACTAAAATGTTTATTACCCTATATTTCAAAGTAGTACACCAAGTATAATCAGAGAGATTTCTTGGGCAATCTGCATAAGGAAAAGGTGAAGGCTAACAAGAAATCTCCATTGTTTGCTTATCAATGAAATGAAAGTAGTGGTATAAAGATTATAGTTTTATTTATAATTCATGTATTGGGTGTTAAATATGGTATGAAACAGCTGGTCATACTGATTTCTCTATTTCTGTTGTTGGAAGGTGGGGTAGAGGGAAAGCACTATTTTTTCTTTTTCCTATTAATTTTTGGTTCAGCATTAATCAAAACATCAGAAAGCTTATTAACCTAAATATGGTGGGGAAAACAGATAAGGCATTCTTTCTGCACAAATGCTAACATTTCTGATAGTGCAAATGTAATCTGATACCTCTTTCACAATTGGTAACATTGAATGTTCATTTATCACCAAATTTATTCCTTCTATGGCTTGATGAAAAACTCCCTGCTGGGCATGTTAACCAATGTTGTTTCACTTAAACCTTACCTGAAACATTTATTGTACTGAAAAATGAATTTATCAAATCTCATGTTTAACAAGAACATGCCTGCTTTAAAGCAGCAAACCTTGCGACATACCTGTAATATATGGGTAGTTAATTAAAAGCAACAACGTTGTATATATATCTTACATCTTTCCAGTAGCTTTTAAAATGTTTAGAATTTAAAGTCGTAACCTTCTTGTTAATTCTATCCATCGTGACTCAAAAAGGTTATTCATGGACTACACTAAGAATACAGAGCTTTCTGTGAAAAGGAAATGGGGAAATTCTGTTCTTTCAATTTTGAAGAATTTTCTTGCCAACAAAGCTGCAAAAAAACAAAACCCTGCCTACATAAAGTTATGTTAAAGCACTGGAACCCCAGTGTACTAATAGCAACTACCGGAACTAGAGCTATTATATACACATTGAGCCTAAGGTCAAAAAATCATTTGAAGATCCAAGAAAATGCGAACATCTTCAAAACCTTCTACTATTTCATGCACAAGTCCCATTTCAGTTTGCCATTCAGTTCTAACCATAGCATTCTGAGATCTGAATTTGATAGGCAAGTTAAAAATGGCCCTTTAAACCACAAAAAGGCTGTATTTCTGATTTTAATCTAGAAGCCAATCACTCATAGATCAAACTATGATTAGCGCTAAGATAGATACTGAAATGGGAGCCAAAAAGTGAGAAAAAATGGATTTGTAGCTCATTTCAAATCATGGAGTTTCATCTTCTTCAAAGTATTACCACTACTTCAGAAGCAAATGGGGACATGTTCTGATATAAATTCCCAAATTACAGAATCACTGGATTAGTAATTTAGAATTTATGGGATCATACACAATATTTCTCTATCCAAAATTAGGGCTGTTAAAAAAAGTACTTGGCAAACCTCCTCAAATACAACATATTGATAATCAGTGACTTGCATAGCAAGATGAAACAGTAGCACTCTAGTTCTCGGCTGAAACCTCTGGAAGACTTGAGTCAGATTGCAAGGTTCCAGCTTTTGTTTCAAATATAGTTAAGTAAAAGCTAATAATGGTGGACCAAGAGGAGGTTGCTGTTTCTAAAACAAAATACTACTGCTCCGTAAATTTCTTGTAACTTCATTATCTTTGATTTTGTTTATATCCAAGTTGAGTCCCAAAAGTTCTAATAGTCTAAAACTACCTGTTGTGTCTTACAAATGCACTGAGTGCACAAAATAGGCTCCTAATAATCTGTTCACTTATTATTGCTGATGGCTTTTTCTCTCTAGTTATTGCAGATTTTTAATGATGTAATTAAAATGCTCCTTTGCCAAATCTAATCCATATCATGAAGTCTTGTTGTTAAATTGGTTTGAATGTAAAGCACTATTCACATCTTATTGCCTTACCATTTTATTCAAAAAATATACATATATATTTATTACATCCTTCTTTTTGTATTTAAAGTAACCCTTATGTGTTAGAAACTTGCATATCCCAACACATATTATTAGTGCATATTAAGAAAGGCCGATGACTACTGCCTTTGGAAATACAGTCATATCTGCATGGCAAACTTTAAACATTTCTCTACCATTGCTTCTCCCAAGGGACAGTAAGAATTGTAGTCTGATGAGATGATAAGCATTTTTCTATTGCAAAAATCTTCACTCATTACAGATTTACAATTTGAAGTCTGTGTGTGTGTGTGTGTGTGTAGGAGAAGCAAGACAGCCAACCCTATTTATAATTGCCACAGAGACACACTTAAGTCTCTCCCACTTGAATTCTCTTTGTATTTCACATGGGCAAGTGCTAGCAGAATACAGCAAGCTTACAAACTTACCTTTCTTTTGAAACAAGATCAAGTACGTTAAGACACAGATACCCCTTCCCTTACTTTGAAAGAACTAAATATTTTCTTCAAATCTTTGTCTGGGTCCCTTCAGAATAGCACTGTATATATGCTGCAGTTATTGTTTTTATGACTGGGCAGCTTGGTTCTACTCCTTAAAATAACTAATAGTTGTGGAAATTCTTACCTAATAATTTTGTGTCCAAAACATTTGGGGTTCACAAGGTTTCAGCTGCCAAAATTCCCCTGAATTCCAATACAGCAAAAAACTGCAGACTAGGGTTTAGTCCAAGCACAGCCTGAGGAAAGTGGTCATTTTGATTAGGATAAGCAGTGTAGTGGCCATAACCACCTAAATTTAATTCATTACTCTCTTACATATGAACAGCTTGTGCTTTTCAGGGACAGGAAAAGAAAAACTTCCATGCTATCTGTCTAAACTAGGGTCTACCCACACAACCTGATTAATGGTTATCCTTCTTATTTTTAAAAATGAGTGTTCAGCATATTAATCAACTGGAAAACAATATTATTTTCTCAGATTTGAGACAATTGCAAATAATGTTCACACTTCACAGTCATGAGAATGGTGGAGAAAATACTCGTACTCAAGTGCACGTAAACAACTTTCTACAGCCCAATGTTCATTCTTGGTAGATCGTGCAGTCATAGTTTAAGACTCCCTTTGTCCCCACCAATAAACAGAACAGAGTGCTACTTTTTTATATCCAGGCTGGAGTTTCACTGGTTCCAGTGCTGCTATCACTCTCCAGTCAAGAGGCAAGAATACTTCTCCTAATAATGTCTGTCCTTCTTGGGATAGTGTTATTTGATCCCAGCCTACATTTCTTCTCAGCTATCTCAGTTTCTGAATCACTCATCTCTGCATCCGGGGCATACCCATCATTCTCACTGTCCACCTTTAAGTTGCTTTTTCCCCTATCTTTAGGAGAAACTTGTCCAAGGCCCGAGTAAGAGAAATTAGAGTTTTGGCGGCATGCCTCCTCTTGCCCCTCTCCCTGTTGCCTTTCTCCTTTCTTTGGAATTCGGAATCCTCCCCAATTTTTCACAGGGCTTCTGGGTGTTGTAGGCACTTTAACTGGAGTTGGGTTATAATTTATTCTGATAAAGGGTCCGTTGCATTTAGGCACCATATCCCTCTGGATTCCAGGCGCTGATCTTCCACTTGGGTGGTTAACAGCCCTTTTATTTTCTAATTGCCTCTGAAATGATACATTTGACTTCAGGGGCTTGTTGTTGTGTTTGGGAGGTTTCTCCTTCAGTCCTACCTTAATCATATCACAATGAGAATGATTGTCTCTTTTCCTGTGGTCTTCTGTTACAATCCCATTCTTCTGCTGTGCTGCTCCAAGTTGTGCTTCTGTAAAGGTTTCTTCAAAATTGAAGGTAGAAGATCTTCTACCAGAAGATGCCAGCCCCTCCCTTTGGCTGGGCTGCTTGAGCAATGATTTGTCATTGTGCCCAGAATTTCTTCTCATTTGTTCTCTCCTCTCCTTTTTTTTCAGTGAATGAGTCAATGACATGCCCATTCGTTTTCGGAAGAAAGCTGAATGCCACTTCAAATCCTCTATCTTAGGTGCATCTGGGCCCAATGGTGAACTGTTGAAGAGCACCAAGTTTTCCATTGAGGAGAAAGAGGAAGGCATCCCTGGAAAAACATCAATAAATATATTAAAGATGTTCTACAATTACCCATCTGATATTGCCTCAAGTAAAAGCTTCAGTTAGTTGCACTAAATTGTTACTGAAATAAATGGGATTTAATCCATGATAAATTGCTCCTACTGATTTCAATAGGCCTTAAATTCATTTAATTCATTATGGCTACAACTCTTTATTTATTTACATAAGTAGCATAGCTAGTGCTAAATTGTATGTGGGGTATATACTGAGTTAAATCAACTGATATGAGTATTTTAATGATAGAAGTACTTTAGTACACTAAACAATATTTTTGTTATTTTTTGTTTTTCAGTCATTTTTGGCTTTTGTTTTAGAAAAACAAACAAATCTAGACTAGCTTACCAGTTTTAATTTTACCTGTATATATACTGTATTCCCTCCTAACAGTGACAGCATTGATCAATTTTTGGCTTGTAGCCTTAAGTCTAACTAACTAAAGCCCAATTTTACTCACAAAAATCTATTCTGTTGTTGTTCAGTCGTATCCAACTCTCTGTGACCCCATGACCCACAGCATGCCAAGCCTCCCTGTCCTGCACTACCTCCCAAGTCCACCCAAATCCACGCCCATCGCAATGCTATCTAATATCTCATCCTGTGTTGTCCCCTTCTCCTTTTGCTTTCAATCTTTCCCAGCATCACAGGAAATTTTCCAATGAGGCCTCTCTTCACATTAGGTGGCGAAAGTAGTTGAGCTTCAGCTTCAGTATCTGTCCTTCCAATGAACGATCAGTTCTAGGATCTCCAAATTACTTTGCATGTAGTTGTCCTTATCCCATTAACTAGGAAGTATGTACAATGTACTAACAAACACCTAGAATGCATTTCTAATCATAATATATGAAGGGAAGCAGTGTACGGACATAGGAAAAGCAAGGATGGTTTGCACAGACAGAAAAATATGGAAAACTATTATGTGTATGCGTGTGTGGATCATTTGTAGGTATGAATTAGTTTTAGCTAAGTTTCCTTCTCTTTTCATGCTTTTAATTTCTTTGCTTACTACTTCTTACACTTTTTCTGCACTCTGCATAAGAAAAATAGCTTGATAAGTATATAGGTAAACCTGATTTTAAATAATCAGTTATAAAACAGAAAGTTTGCACCAAAATTTATTTTAGGTACAGTGGGGCAAAAAAGTATTTAGTCAGCCACCAATTGTGAAGTTCTCCCACTTAAAAAGATCAGAGAGGCCTGTAATT
>JANHZU010002143.1:115209-125689 GCA_032468055.1 Acrochordus granulatus | reverse complement strand
TATGGGAAAATTTGCTTTGGTATAAGAGTGTTTTGGATTAAGAGCATTCTTCCAGAATGAATTATGCTTGCAATCCACTGTTCCACTGTACTGCCTTCTTGGCTATGTCCTGCTTTTTTTGTATGGATGGAATATTTCAGTAGACATTACACATGCGTACATACAAATTGTGACTTTCACAGATATGAATGGTCAATTGCAATTCTGTTTATAATTACAATGGAAAAATTTCAGGTAGTCCTTGATGTACAATCATAATTCATAAGTCTCTGTTCAATGCCATCGTAATTTCAAATGGTCACTGAACAAGTGTTTGTAAGTTGAGGACTATCTGTCCTGCTTAAGGCGCTTTCACTTTGAAGTGTCACAAGTTACATTTTTACCGAACTATTCATCACAAATCTAAGACTTCACATTACTACCAGTTTGTACCTAAGTAACACATGTATGGAGCTAAGATTTTGCCAATTCTAGACTATTAATGTACCGAGAGCAGATCTGTGATGAGACCTAAGCCTTAACAGATACTGTTTTTTGGAACTAAAAAAATGAGAAGAAGTTGTCACTTACCAAACTTGGAATTCTGTTTATTTTACCTTTGGCTAAAGTGGGTCAGTCTATCACAGGTTACACTTTATAAAGGAAAGCATCTTCTCACTTTGTTCCAAATTGACAAGTTCAAAATAAAACAAAAGGCTTTTGAATTGGGGCAGAAATACTGACTGCTGTTTTTCAGTGGGGTCCATTCCCTCGTGTGCAAGAAGTTAGTAAAAGATAATAAGGGATAGGAGCAGGAACAAAGTAAAGAAGAAGATGCTTAATAGCTTTTCCGTGGGGAGAGGAAAGTCTAGAAGATAATAATGATGCAAATCCTCTGAACAGTTTGTATAAAGGATGCGACACCTGCATTCTCGAAGGAAATACAAACACTACTGAATAGAAATACACGGCTTAGCTAAAAATAAACAAAAAGGAAACAGAAATCTAAGCTTAATTTTCCACATGCAAGCTGTTCAAACAGCGAGGAGCAATGCCGGAATGCGGGTGCATCAGCTGCAGTGCCCTTGTTTTGCACGGTTAAAGCTTGGCGATGGGAGTGAGGATTGTAACAGAAAAGCTTTCGAGCCGCACCAAACGATTTCTCATCAGCAGGACAATGGGACGGGGCTCCTCCCCACATATGGACAGACATCCCGGGTAATTTTTTCTGAGCCGATACAAAGAAGCTTCAGTTGAAGGAATCACAGTCACATTATTGTCATGATCCTTTGAAAAAATGCCCAGTGGCTTCATTTCAAGTTCATCGGGTTGTCCAACTCAGTCGCTTCGAATGGCGCTGTTCCTTCCCATATCCTGAACAATGTAGATAGTAAATTAAGGGGAGCTTCCTTTAGAAAGCACAGAGTGACGTTGACTAAACTATCATGGAAAGCTTTAAACTCTTGATGCCCTTGTAAATCGAAATGGCTGCTGTTGGTGTTTAAGGTTGACTTTTTTTTTTAATGACATGACCAGGTAAATGTTGCAGCCAGCAAGACAAATGCTGTATATAGTGAATAGAATATAATAGTGAAAGACACTCGCTCCTCTTTCCCTCTCAGGAAATTAATTTTTTCTGGAGCTTCCAACAATATGCTGTGTACTCTGGCATCGTTTTTATCCTCTTTGGAGCCATAGCCAGAATTACTCGCAGAAGTTTGAAAAAATTGCATTAAAAAGATAAATTGCAAAAGAGTTTGGACAACAAACAAATAAAACAGCCTTCTCTGAGACTTCAATTTCTGAAAACTGCCAAAGGCAATGAAAGAAATTGGGTTTATTGGTTTCACTTTGGTCACAGGCTAATATCATTGCACATCCCCAAAATGCCACATTTAATTCTTCCTGATTTAGAAAAATTGACCAATCAGGAGCAAGACCCATGACATTAGCTTTAAATTACTTTATACCCTTAAGGGAGTTTGTAGATTGAGAAGAGTGTAAATGGAAGTAGAGCTGTGTTACACATATCTCTCCATATTACATTTGCCTGCCGAAATTATTGTGACATTCGAATGTAAAATTTTTCTACATTAAAATCAGGTAGCATGCAGTTGTGTGTTACTGTATTTAAGTTTATCTGAAGTAAGCAAGTAGTTTACTTTGTCTTTTATCTGTATGGATTTATATTATGTTATATAACATGATATAACTATGTACATTTTTATTATGTCTTCAGAATGTATAGTAGAAAAATAAATGATCCAGAAGGGCTTTTTTAAAATAGTGCTGATGAAATACTGTAATAATTCTACTGCATTTATTCATAAGGAATATTCAGAATGTTTACATAAACATTTTGAATAACATCTGGTTTAACTGTGGATCAAATAATTACTGATGGAGACTTTAATCAGGTTTTAGATCCTTCGTTAGGTTATTCAGGTAGTCCTCAAGTTACAAGTGGTCACGTAACAATCGTTTGAAATTATAATGGGCCCGGAATAGGTTCTTTAAGCCCATAAAGCATTTCTGGCCATCATAAAATGTGCCATACGCATACACCGTGTGGTCATGTGGCCACATTTTGAGAGCCTGGCAACCAGCTCATCTTTACGACCAGTTGTAGCATCCAGCAGTCGTGTAACTATGATTTGCAACGTTCTTTGCTGATTTATGGCAAAAATCACCCATGCAGAAAAATGGGTTTGCACTTAGAACTGCAGTGTTTGCTTAATGATCACAGGTTTGCTTAATGCCCATGACAAAAATGTTATAAAATTGGGTCTGGTCACTTGGGTGTCTCGGTTTGTGAATATAACAACTTGCAACTGGAAATCCAGTCCCAATTATGATCATAAGTCAAGGATTACCTGTAATTCTGTTCCAACTGAATTTAATTCTCATACAGAAGGTGCTATAAGCTTATACGTAGGAGTTTAATTTGCAGGATAAACGGTGATTTTTAAATTCTTAATAGGACTGTACCTTTTATATAAATATTAATCCATATCAGACTTATTCTGACTCAGTCATTTCTTACCATCTTGATCCTTGGTTGAATAGATAGATAACTATAACTCGTGTTGAAACATCCTGTCATGCTCCAGTAACACTATCAATTACTATGAGAAAAAGCTTCTCTTTCTTTTTTCAGACTGCACTTCAATACATCATTATTAGATGATTCATGTTAAAAAAAATTCTTAAGATTTTTTTTTCTTTAAATTTGATACTCTGAAAATTTAATGGTTGTTTGGGATGGTTTTAAAGTATATTCATGGTCATACTATGCCATATACTTTATGGACAAAAAATAAAAAAATGTGAACAAAATTAGGAAAGAACGTGTAATGTATACTAGAGAAAGTTATACAAAGCTTTTGTGTGTTAAACTGGAACTCTGTTCTCTTTATGGATTTAGTATGATATGTTTATTGAATAGCAATAAAACACAGAAGCAAGGCTTGGTAAATACCTTCTGACTGAAATTGCATCCACAAAGTACTATCATTTCTATACAATAAAGTACTGTATATAATTACTGTGATTTAATAAATCAACATTATTTTTATTTCTGAATTTATCTTTATAGTATTGACTCATATTTGGGAAAATTGTTTTTAAATAACATGAAATAATAGTCTTGTGAAGATTATGGATGAAAGCTATTATAGCCCTCTTTGACTGGGTGGCATTAGTGATATTCACTTGTATCTTTATCATTGTGAAATACAACTATTGCAATATACAGTGGGGCTGTTGATGAGAATCACCTTGGGAGACAAAAGGAAGACCCTAGACGGTGGGTTGATAAATGAAATCTGAGTCCAAAGGAGAAATGGGTGCAAAGTAAGCATCTCAGAAGGGACCCTCCATTGTTCTCTGGAAAGTAAAGGCAAGGGAAGGAGGAATTGCATTCAGACTAGCAAGATTCAGTTAACTGTAACCTTACAATAAAGGTAGTACATGTAGTCCTTGCTTACTGACTATAATTAGGACCAACAACTCCATTGGTAAGTACCGCAGTCACTAAGCAAAAAATGTGAACGTGCTGCCCTAACAGCATCACTTCTAAATGTGAACGTGCTGCCCTAACAATGTCACTTCTGCTTCTACTGTAAAGTGAATCACCATAATTGGTAAGCTAGATGTCACATTGCTTGCCATTTCAGTTCCATGTTCTCTTTTAATTTAGTTTGTTGATAACTAGGTATGAAGCTTGCAAATAGCAATCGTGACTGCAAGATACTGCAATAGTCATAAACGTGCTGGTTATGAAGCATCTGAATGGCAATCATGTGACCATAAAATGCTGCAATAGATGTAAATGTGAGGATTGATCACAAGGCTGTTTTTTAATTGTCATAACTTTGAACAGTCACTAAACAAGGTAGTCAATAAGTGAGGATCATCTGTATTAGTACTCATGATTTTGGTTTTCTTTTCTGAAAAATGGATTGGCTCTTATCCTGCTTTCTATCCTGCTTCTTCAAAGTCCACATGATCTACTTAACCTTCTGGATAATCTCAATTTGAAAATTGCAGAATTTTTTTTTAAATTAATGAGCTAAGAAGTGCATGAATAGTTTAGAACAACAGCTAATTACTTATCACATTTTTAAATAAACTTGAGTTATTATAAAAGCAATTTGAATTGTCTACAACTGCAGAATGGGTGGCATATTCATTTAAAATACATTGTGGATTCACAATTTCATCCAAATTCATTAGCAACATCTGAAACTCTGGAGTTATTATCAGCAATGAAATCTGCAATGGATGCATCCAAATCCATAGTTATTTTCTACACTTTGTGAATGAGATGGGGCAGTCTCCAAATTTGATATGTAAATAGATTGCAAATATACATAATACACAGGCCAACTTCCAGCACTAAGCCAAATCATGGTTTGCATTTATGATAATTTAGAACCATGTAATTCCTTTGTTTTCTAAACTTGTAATAATGAAGCCATGTATTACAGCTTCCATAATTTCATTTTGTATCTCTGTAGCATCATAAATTCATTCTTACTCCATCATGCATCAAACTCATAATCCATGACGCATTTTATTAGATTAATAACAAACCATGGTTAAGCTTCAAGAAAAAAGTTTCAGTGAGATAAAAGAAAATTATTTGGCATGATGTCTGCATTGATTTACAATAGCAAGATGGTTTAGAAGAAATGCTAGGAAGTCTGCCTGGAACAGTCCTGTGCTGTAGCCTGTGATTCGAAATATAGAAACATCACTATGGTAGGACATAAAATATGCAATAAATATATTTTTAAAAATCTACTGCTGCAGGCTAATGTTCAGTGACAATACTTTTTTTCTATCTGGAGGCTGAGTCATGGCAATTGGACTTCTTTTTGGTTTGAGACATTTTGCTGCTTATCCAAGCAACTTCTTCAGTCTGAGAAAAAACTGGTTAGGGAACCCCATCAATATTTTCCAGAGTGGCTACATTTGTCCCTTAACCTAATTAGGCTCGTTCAATGGACAATAGAAATGTGAATAGGTAGAATCTTTGGAATGTAGATGTTCTACTCCTAAATCTCTGCATCCTAAATCTGTATACCCTAAAGATTGAACACCAAAAAATAAGAGCAATGTAGTACATGCAGTCTAGTACAGTGAGGAGTGTTCAGAGTTCTACATTGGAGAAACTAAACAGCCTTTACACTCGAGGATGGCCCAGCACAGGAGAAGCAACACCACAGGGTCAAAATCAGCAGTTTACCTTTGTCTAAGAAGAAAAAAGGACACTAATTTGAGGACAATAATGTTCACATTTTGGACAGAGAAGATAGGTGGTTTGAGAGAGGAGTGAAGGAATCCACTTATGCCAAAGTGGAAAATCCTTGTCTTACCTAAGAAGGGGATTCAAATATTGAGATTGACAAAGAAGCTTTACTCATCTGAGCTTTCAGGGTCGCACTTGTCCCCATCTTCAGAGGCTTACAAACATCCAATAAACTTCGCACTACAATGAACTACAAATGACAGTACTATACATGCACCTGTTAATCGAAAGATCATTGATCTCCCAAGCTTTGATTACTTTGCATGCTGTCTTATTGTTCACATGACCCAAAACACTTGCTGCCACAAAAATGAAGGAGTGGTTAAGTTTGCAGCTATGCATAGCAACTGGGATTTTTCATCACACCAGCAAACAGCCACTTCATGCTCTCAGTCTCAGGACTAGTTTGCATCCTGTCTGCTCGACCTAATTATTGGAGCAGTCAGCACATGGAATCCGCTATATGATTCCTGCCTGTTTGCCATCTATTAAGTGGTCCTTGAATCCCATAATTCTATTGTAGAGGGTCTCCTCTAGACAATGAACCACCCCAATACCAAACTCTCTAAGGAGTCTTTCCGTTGTCTCCGAAATGTTAGAAATGTACAAAAGAGGAAGCCGAAGCTTGGACTTAGGATAACAGTTCCCATCCAAGGATCCATTACATTGTTTACATTGACATCTGTTGATAAATGCCCACAGGTATCTAGTGTTTAAGAACACCATGGGCAAGTAAAGCTTTCTCAATCCCAGCATTCAAGTCCCCTTTGGTAAGACATGAAATGCCTGGGATACAAATATTTACATTAATTCAGCAACATTTTGGAAAATCCTTCCTTCAGTGGAGGTGGAGGCCTCAGACACTTGTCCCTCATTTTTCATGCTGCTCTTTCATTAGTCCCCAGGAAGATTAGGACCAGAAGTTCACCAGGGACACCACAACCCACTTGGGGATGAGTAAGGGATTTGGGATGAGCCTAATCAGGTTAAGTGACAAGAAGAAGCTGCTTAGATAAGCAATGAAACGTCTTGAAGCAAAAAGAAAAGTCCAGTTGCCATGACTCACCTCCAGGCAATTCTACCTGAGTGACTGAGAATCTTCATCAACATAACTTTTTTTTCTGTTTGGCCTGTGACCTAGGTATTTCCCACAGAGGAGATGTTCTGTGGACAGTTGAAGCATTGTTTGAGGCACTTGTTTCAGAAGGAAAAAGGGCAAGGAAAAGAAATGCCAGCCCCAATTGTACTGTGGTTGCAGTGCTGCAATGAAACCCAGATAGGCAAAATTGATTCTTCACAGAAAGAATTCTGGAATATAATATACTCTCTGTTAGTGTACATATGTGCATGAAAGGATAGTGTTGGAAAGTTAAAAGGTTGTGCTTCTGGAATCAGAACATTAATGTCTCCTGTCCCTGAAAAGCAGCCTAGGGAGCAGTTTTCCCAAGGAAATACAGCCCTCAGAATAAGTCAGTCGTGATAAAGCAACATATTAGTTTGGCTTGCTGTATAATTTGTCCCCATATCCTAGGATCCGGGGAATGTGTCAGAGATAACAAAGGTCTTGATTATTAGCCAAGATGAACTCTGTACTTAACTAAACACGCGTTGACCTAGCAGCATTAAAGAAATTGCATAGCAGGTAGGTGAGATTGCTTTTAGCAAACAGAGGAGGATGCTTTGGATTTGGGCGAGAAATGCTTATTTTTGCAATTAAGCTGCTGGTATTTATTTGTTAGGGTAGCTGGCATTGATCCTGCTGCTCTTCAGGCATTGTCTTTAATGTCAAAACAGAAATAAGTAGGAGATGAAATCAATACCATTTCCCTCCATATTTTACTAAAAATAAGAGGATAGCAAGATCAATAAAAAGGTAATGATCTGTGGTTGGATCTGTACAGTTAACACCAAAACGCACAGTGATACAGGCTGGGAATAAACTGATGAGCATACGTATTAAACTGACAAGCTTCAACAAATAAAAAACAATTCTGCTTGTACATCCAATTGTTATGTATAACTACTAATATGTAAAACTGAACTTCCTTTGTTGCTGTTATTAGAATATCCCCTAAAGCCAAAATCATTTTATGTTTAAATGCTTCATTCATTCTCCTGCCTTTGTTGTAGATGCACATATTCTCAAAAAAGTTGATCTTCTCCTATTCTTGTTAATAAAACAAGCAGAATACTGTGGGGCTGAGAAACTGCAGAACAAGTACTAGGAGAAAGTAGACTCATTAAAAGATTTGTCTACTGTAACCTTTAGCTGGAATACTGTAACAGCCTTTAAAATGATGTGGAAGTACGGAATTTGGTGGCCAGGATTCTGGATGTTTTTATCTAAGGGAAGAGGTGACAACAAGGGAAGAATAGCGGAGAAAATGACAAAAGCAATGTCACCCCATGGCAACGCAAGCAAGAGGTACTGCATCACAACAGTAGAATGCTGTTTTCATCATTCTGAGGAAAATATTGGATCCTGCAGATATCTCTGCTTAAGGGGACCCATATTATAACAGCTTTTAGGGCAGTCAGCAGCACTGATGTCAAAACAACTAAGTGTCATCATGCAAATGTTACCATTACATACAGTACTTGTGTTCTGACATCTGATTAAAGGACACAGGGCATAGCATTTTTATAATGACAGTTTCACACATGTTTTGTTTTTGCACCCTTTCATAAGCTAATGTATGAGGGATATTTGTTGACTACCTATTCACTGTGAAGTGTGATTCAAAGCATGAATAGTACCCAAATCAACATGTCATTTAACATAGATAAGACAGTTGAGAAAATAATGCTTGGGTATGACAATGGATTGGATGAAGCCCAGGAAAGTGCCACTGAATTGCCCATTTGATTGGGGAGAATTTTGTTCCATTTTGGTGGAAACATATAATCTGCACTTTTCAGCTAAAATGTGAAGTTGAACATAGTTATATTCCAACACTTGCACTTTTCATGTTGCAATATAATTAACTGATCAGAAGATGTTAAAATGTACATGTTATGAAAAGACAGAACCATGTTTTTATACATTAGGAAAAATTATATTTCCCAAATGCAATAAAATAGGTTAAAGTGCTTTCAAAAATACCTGTATTTATCAAAACCCAGCTGACAATTTCATATTAGAAATCAGGTGCGTTAGAAAAAAAAATATTCATGGAAATTCATTTCAATTTGGATGCATTTATAACTGATGCAGAAATTATATAGCAAAGATATGAAGAACTTGTAGACAGAAATATTAGTCTCTTCTCCCCCTCCCACTTTAGGGGGGGACTCTGGAAGCCTTAAGTAAATTATATGTTAAGTCTGGGGAAGACTACCGCTTCTTTGGTGACAGTATCTAGGATGGGATGGGCTCTAAAGCTAAGCAGGGTCAGGCTTGGTTGGGAATTGGCAGGAGGCTAGACTAAAGCAAAACATTCCAAGAGAAGGCAGTGGCAAAACCCTTTTGTAGTAATGCCAAGAAAACTACCGGAATAGGTCAATGAAGTCACCAGGAGTTGAGCTCAAAGGAAACGTTACCTTTTTAATTTTCCCCTCCTTGCTTCTTAATTTTGTTTTGTTTTTTGACCAGAGAGTCATCATGAAATCTCAGCTGTGCAATCTTGCGGAGCTCTGGGGTCTCAAGGAAGTGGTGGGTCTCTTGTGGATTGTGTGTTCTCCTGAAGCATCTTTACTTTGGATCTGATAATATAACACTGCAGATTTTATCTTGCTTTTGTTCTTGCCCATTTTATTGCCATAGGTTTAACTTAAAAGTATCATAAAATACATTTTAAAATGGCAAATACACAGCTTTCCTTTGTTTTGCCAACTATCATATTTCAGAATTTTGTCTTCTGTCTAGAGAATTTGGGTTACTGAACTGTTTTAAAATGTTAAACATTGGGGGAAAAAATTGACGTATAATTTTCCTTTATTCTATTGAATTTTCTTTGCAGAAAAAAAACAGTATCCTTTGTCAAGTTGTCCTAAAATAACAGCTGCGCAATTTTATAGTCCATAAGAGAAAAAATAAAATGTGTTTAACTGAAATTTAATTATTAAAAATAATGTTCAGCCCAAACTGTGTTCTGCTTCGGGGAGATTTTTCTCTGTTTTTTATTAGCCCACTGAGCTTCTGTGTTCAAAAGCAGTGTATCTCTGAAAACAAACATATACCTCCTATTGTCTGGGCAGAACAAAAGGCTATAGGCATTTTCTTCATGTCTGGCTTGTGAGTCTCCTGGAAACTTCTGGCCGACCAGGTAAACTTTAGATCTGATCCGGCAAGGATACATTTATGGTTTGACAAATCTTTACAAGAAAATGCATTTGTTGTGTTTTGAGAAATGTATGGAAGTGGCTATCAAGACAGAAGCTGAAATGAGAAAGATTTTGGTTCTTCAAAAAGAAACAAAAATCAGAAAAACCCAGTGTGTGATAGAAATAGTTGCAATTCCCTAAAAGACTACAAAGTAAAAGCAAACAAGAGCCAGTCTTTATGTGCATGTAATTTTGGCTGAACTCACAGTGCAGTGAAATTCCAAGATAAATTGATAGGGGCAGGTATGGCTTAATTTATCAGTCAATATGCAATAATATTTATGGATGTGGAGAGAGATTGAGGAAGTATTTCCTGGCCATGCTTTTAGGATGGAGCTTACAACCTGTTGGCTAATTTGTTTTAAC
>JANHZU010002143.1:104477-115109 GCA_032468055.1 Acrochordus granulatus | reverse complement strand
AGGATAGATTTACTGATCCCACAAGCAAGTCCTTTCATTTTAAATTTGGGATAGTATTGACCCCATATAAAGAAATCCCAGGGTCCTCTAGATCCAGCTCTCTTTCAAGACTGTGGTAGATGCATAACTGGGGCTTTGGAATGCTTTTGGAATAAACCCTCAGAAGAAAGGGATGTTGGCTGTGAAAAAAGTCCCATCAGCTTTGGAGTAGATATTACCTGTTTCATCCATACCATTATATTTTATTCATGCTCCCTCCCAAATCCTCTTAAAGTTGCATTATTGAAGAAAAAGCCACACAGCTTTGCTTCTGGGTGGTCCTGAATGATGTATGCTTCAGCCCAATCCAGCTTTCTGCAGCTTTAAGCATTTTCAGAAAGCTGTGGTTTGTTTTAACCATGATTTCTTGAATAAATCATAATGGCTAGATTCCAACAAAAAAACAAATAAAGTTTTTCAGTCAACCCATTTGGTGCTTTGGTGTACAGCTCCTGGGTATGCTGCTGAAAGACCATTTTACTTGAAGAAAATTCCATATGCTAACTTACAGAACTGCACACAATACATTGGGTTTATTTTAGGTACTATACACCATTGTAAATATGTAAGAATCTGCATTAGATTCCAATCCCCAAGGTGCATTCCAATCTAGGAACTTTGATGCAGAAACCAAAAGTGCTTCTTTCTGGTTCATAAAAATAGTCCAGTAAAAAATTTAAAACAGTTAAAATAATGGAATTTGACTTGGTTGGAAATATCTGAGGAAAATGATTATGTAGTTTAGAAAACATGACTAACCATTGAATAATAAGAAATGCAGTATAAATATTGTTTTGTTCCTATAGAATCATATTTATTATATATACACATTTATTAAGGGACAATACAGATCAAAAGAAAAACAAAATCAGAAAATTCCACCCAGCAAACTTAATTCACACTTTAATAACCAACTCGTAAAGCCAATATTTAGAACAAAAACCAATCAAACATAACCATGTACATTTAAAAGAATACATTATGACACATCAATTGTGTTCATAATTGATGTAAAACAAAATCTAACCTGAAAACAACAAATATTAATGAAAGTAGTATAAAATGATAGTCCCCTACTTTGACCCAATGTATTTTATAGTCAAATAAAAAGATATTTAAGCTGTCACACATTCACAGAGGCAGAGTAGATGGGAACTGATTTCAGATTTATGGAGCTAGAAGCCAGAATCTAGGATCTTGTGACGAGGAACAGAAAGAAAATTCAGAGGAACATACAGAATTAACAGGAGCATATGGAGAAATAAGGGTAAATCTATATTTGGGAAGAAGGAGAAGACCAGAGGGCTCAAAACCCAAGCTTTGAACTGTTTTGAACAGAAAATCAGTGAACAGCTTTGCAACATACAAAATGTGGAAATTGTGAAGAACATCCTGAAAAGCTCTAGTGGTACAATTCTAGACTTAGAATTAGACATAGGGCCTAGAAAGAAAGAAAAAAACTTCATTTTTCTTTCTGAAAGTTCTGTATTTGGCAGTATACAGCTTAAAAGGACTCTTGTTAAAAATGATATTCTGTTAATCCGGATAAAATCAATAATTTAGCACATACAGAAGCATTTGGCACATAGTGCATCCTTTTCATGCTTTTGACAAGAGAAAAACATGATGCTTTGTTTTTAATACTCTGCCTCAGTCCAAGAATGAAAGTATTCCCATAAATCTGTTAACATTAGCACATTTTGTTTGAATTTAGTATCATGATCTTCTATGCTGTTTATTATATGTTTTCAGAGAAAATGCTTCTGTTTTTGAACATCTCTCTGAAATGGTTCTGGCTTTCCTATGAAGACGTACAGTATTTCACACTTATCGGATGCAGTCCTTGTCATCAGATTGATTATAGAAAAGCTCTCACTCTTTCTGCAGCAACTGCAGTCTTTGGAACGTGAAACAAAGTAGGGCCTGTCAAAATAACTAGTTGGGCAACTTTTAATGTAGTGTAGATGCTTATCTGTAAATGCACACATCTGTCTCCATGTTTTTCTATTCCCTCTAGCAACAAGATACAGGAACTATTTTTGTAGAAACAATGAGTATATGTTTTGGTATAACCACTTTATCTGTATGTAGAAACCATAATCTAAATGTGTTTTATTATGGAAGTGTTCAAATTAAAGAGCTGTCATTTGATTTTGAAATCAGTTAATGAAGCTGACTCTCCATTAGAATGATAAATGAGATTGCATTTAACATCCAAATTTTCCATATACAAATAATAATAAGGACCTAGAAAGCTCTAAGAGAATGTCTGTCTGTCTATCTACGGATCTAAAGGAGTACACTGAAGAAATCATAATCAAGTGCATGCTTAGTGGAAGCATAGGAAAATGAAAGTAGCCTCAAGCTTGAAATGTTCTGGAATGTATCTGAAAATCACACCCATAATGTATGAGTGTGTGTATGAATGCGCTGGTGCATATTTTTCTTGTTCATTCATTGGCTCAAATTCTGCATTTGGGATACAAATTAATATCCCCCTTTTGGGATTGGGTGGGGTAGGATTCAAAACATCTTGTGCTTTGTTCTTATGAAAGAGAGCACCTATTGTCCTGAAAAGAAAGATGATAGCACAGCCTTTATTTATTTATGCAGAAGCAAATGAATTTGTATTTGCTGTATCCTGAAAAGACTGCAAGAACCGTTCTTTGCTATACAGAAAAGAACCCTACAAACAAAATAAAATATACAAGGAAAAAAGCTTTAAAATAGCTAAGCTTGGAAGGAGAGATGGTATGTGCTATATTAGTTTATCATCAATAGTTATAAATATGATGAAGGAAGTATCTGTGCTTGGAACTAAGCAAAATCAAAGTTGTGGTTCTGTTTGGGGGAATTTTGTTGAATTGTCTCTCTCTAAGCTCTAAAGAATGATGAATAACAACCTTGTTATTTTTGTAGAAGGAATTATAAAATCTCTTCCATCTAATTTAGAAATGTTTTCTGAGAAAATATATTATTTGATAACTCTAGTGCATATGAACAGGCCACTTTAGATGTTAACGTTAGCATGGCAAAAGGCTTGTGATGTTTTGACTGCAAGGGTTTGTGATACATTGCAGGGGGTTTGTGATGCTCTGACTGCTGTCTAAACATATTAACCTCTTGAAAATTACAAAACCAGACTCAGAAACCTTCTTTCAGAGTTCAGAATCCTATAAAATTCATGGCCTGGATCCTAGAAGAAGAGTTAAGTTTATTGAACCTTCTCCAATGCTTCATCAGAGAGTTAAGGAAGGTTTCTGAACAACAGCTGTAGTAGAAATTTCAGTACGTTTTCTATTCTCAGAGCACTCAAAGTAGACAGCAATAAAAAAAGATCAGTTTATATCTGACAAAATAAAAACACTTGGGGGGGAATTACCCAAATGAGGCAGATCCTTCTGTCTTAACAACCTTGAGACATGCACTGCCTGACTTGAAGGAGCATGTTCCTTCCTCAAGAAGCCAGTGCTGGATCCAACTGTTCAGGTCAATCTCTATTCTATCTCCAAACTCTTGGGCAAGGTTACAGAGCAAGTGGTTGGCCTGTGACTTCAGAGGATTCTGGAAGAAACAAATTATATAGACTCTTCCATTCAGATTTTAGATTGAAATATAATACTGAGATTAATCATATTTTTGATGACATCTGGTGGAGTTTGGAGTAATGCAACTCTCCTAGTTCTCCTTGATCTTGCAGCAGGATTGGGAGTAGAAGGCATAATATCCTGGTGGTTCTCCTCCTTTCTCTGTAGTTGGATCCAGGCAATATTTATGGGGTTGGGGGAAGAGAGATTAAGCCCAAGACTCTTGAAATATGGACCCAAGTGCCTAATGCTTTCACTCCTTCTATTTAACAACAGTGTGAAGCTACTGGGTGAGATTATTGATTGGTTTTGGGTCAGCTATCATTACTGAACTTTGATTTTATATCTCTGCCCTAAATCCAATCAAGTCAAAATTTTGTCTAAGTGTCTGGGGGCTATTGGGATTGGATGGGGAAGAGCAAACTCAGACTGAAACTCAAGAAAGCTAGTAGCTGTGGGTATTTGGACCACCCAGGTCTAGAGATGTTTAATCAGTTTTGAAGGGAATTGTACTTCTGGAAATATCCTTGGACTTGCCACTCTTGCTCAAGAAGGTAGCAGCTATGGACAGAAAGGCCTTTGTACAAATTCATCTAGTGTACAGTTGTGCCCATACTTAGATCAGGAGGTCTGATAGGTCACTTATATTTTGGTCAAACAACATACAGCGGCTGCCTTCAGCTAGTCTAGAACTCAGCAGTATAACAATTACGTCTATGCGAGGGACCTTCTGTCTTGAGGGGCCATCTGTTCCTACCTGTCCTATATGGTATGCTCCAAGTTCTGTTGATTAAGCAATGTCACCTGATGGGACCCAGTAACTGGGCCTCTTCTTTATAGCATCTGCCTTCTAGAAGTTTCTTCCATAGTTTCATGCAGTCCTCACCCTGCCTTTATTTAAACAAGCCCTTAAAACTTGACTCTTTCCCCAGGACTGAGCTAGAATTAATGTATGATGCTTAGAGATTATGTTTTCCTCTCAAGTTTGTTTTTTATATTGTTCTGTATTGTTTTAATTTTTTGTGGTAGTTGTTATATGCTACCCAGTGTCATGAAGGAATCAGATGGTGTACAAATTTATAAATAAGTAAATTTCCCTATTTTCAGTCTGGTATTTTGTGTATGGGGAGGAATTATTGCAGTATTTTCTGTTTTTAAAAAATGCATAAAAAAGGAATTATTTTTGTTGCTGACTTTGAGTATTCTGCTTAATCTGGAGACAGGAACTACATTTAAAAAATCCTTCTACAAATTTGAATTACCAGACTGAAAAAATAATTACTTTATGAAATAGAACAAAGAAATTAATAGGAGGAGTTTAGGAGTTTGGCAGACAGGAAATTGATTCTCCCGAAAAGAAGTTGACCTTTAGGAATTTTGAAGGAAAAACCATTAAACTGAATGTATTTCCAACTTGGGATTCTGTATCAAATTATGTTTGTTGTACATTCTAGGAAGCTCTTTTTAAAAATGCTTAGATGCTTTTCTCAAGGACACTGACATTTAAGATAAAGTGTGCCTTGCCTTCATAATACCCAAGTCCAAAAAAACCCCTTAATTGGAAGCAATTTATATTGAAAAATAATTAAATCCCAAGTATTTATCTGCCATTAGAAACAGTCACATTCTAAAACTGTATTTCTCTGTCCATTTTGCATATACTCCTTTTATGTGTTAAACCAAATAATTTTCCATAGCAAATCCACTTTCTACTCATCATTCCTATGTAGTATTTTCAAAGAACCATATAACATATTTTTTGTGATACAGAATCCAAAAACGGTATTTGAAGAGAAAGTTGAACATAATCCTGCTTTCCTAAACTAATTTGTCATTGAGACCTCAAAGAACAAATTATGTGGTCTGGTATTTCATTGTAGGCGGTCTCTGGTGTCTCCCTGGGCCACTGTAGTGCCCCCACTCCTTAGAGGCCGTTCTTCTCCAGAGAGAAGTTCTAATGTTGGGTTGTCCTTCTCTCATGTCTTTTGCCTTAGGACTTTCAGAAGTGCACTTTAATGCCATTCACAATGGAATTACAGGATATCTTTGTCAAGCCAAAGAGTTAAAATAAGGAAATTGCCTCCATGGTTTAATGAAATGTATATTGTGTGTGTGTATATATGTGTGTGCATGTGTGTTTCTCTTGAGGCTAAAATTAATCACCCCTCTTTGTTTTTTAACTTGGTTCTTGATAGGCAATCTGATAAAATCCCTGTGAGAAGAGGCAATCGCTGGTTTTGCCGAGATGTCACGGCACCATAGCCGGTTTGAAAGAGATTATCGCACAGGATGGGATCGCCGGGAGTGGAACGCCAACGGGAATCATGTAAACAGCAACAGTAACTGTAACAGCACAGTGAATAGCAATAGCAGCAATAGGCCAGGGCTTCTGCCAGTACCAGTTGTCCCATCCAGATTGCATGCACCAGTCACAGGGACTTGCACTACCGTGAACAGCGATGTGATAACCACCCTTGCAGCCAGCAACTCTGCAGCTTCAACAACCAAAGTAAGAAGCAGCTTCTGTGTGCTTTTTTATTGATATTGAGTTTAAAAACTTTTTAAAGGGTACACAATTCTGCTTTCAGTTGAATTGCCTGTTGAGGGCAGTTTGTTCCGGGATTCTGCACTCATATAAGTTTATAGTGCTTGATTGCCTAAGTATCCATAGACAACTCTTAGATTGCAATGGTATAGTATTGTGAAGATACTCAAAATCAGCCTAAATAAACTATACTATGAAATAGCACGTATCTGTAATTTCTGAGCATATTACAACAATGTTGGTAATTTTTCATTAAAAGCAGAACAGAAAAGTTTTACCATTGCCTCTTAGTATCTGTATAACCTTTTTTAGTCATTTAGTGTATGTAAACTATTTTATTACATAATTATTTAAAATACTGATAATGGTGATCTTCTTGGTCCCATTATATGTGGTTAGTTGTAATTATTAGTTGGGATCATTCATAACTAAACAATAATACAGTTGCTTGGTTTGCCTTTGAATTTTGTGAAACATGGTTTCTGGCTTACTGTTTTGTATGAACCACTCAATCCATTATTGAATAAACTATGACTTACCATGATATGCAAATCAAACTATTACCTGTTTTAACTGTTTATAATTAATATTTACTAAATATTCTTACAGAAGCCTAGTATATTTCACAAAAGTCACTGACTTCTTCCACAGAAGCAACACAGCTTCTCCTGGATGTTAACATCCAGAACATTTTCAATATTCAGTTGCAATCACAGATTTACAAAGATAATGACTCTTAGGCTTTGAAAAATTCAACTTTGGAGTCCTTTCCAACACCCTTATTTAACCAGAGTATTGCCCTGCCTCACTTTTAGCTTGTTTTTCTTACTGTACAGCCATGATCTCTGCTTCGTAAGGCTCTGTCATCTGTTTCAAGCATTACCTTGTTGCCTTCTCTTTTTTACTTAAACGGTGTAGTGTGTATCTTCATTCAGTTCAAATTATCACTGCTTGTAATAAGAGTTTCTTCCAGATACCTTTGTAACTTAGTTGTTTAGGTCAGACATCATTACTCAAGTGCATTATTGCATCATTTGTGTGATAACTTTTTATGTGCAGTACACATAATTTGAAGTCATTGTGGCTTCTTATAAATGCCTCTGTTGAGTAGTACTAATATTAAATCTGCTTTGTCTATGAGGAATAAAAAATGAAGGAATAAAAGTTGATTGTGGCTTGTAATATCTATACAGACATGTTTATGTTGTTTATTAAGCAACAATGCTAAAATTATTTTCCAGGCCTTTTTACTTCTTAGTTTAGTTTAGTTTTTTTACTTCTTTCTTTAGTTTGCCTTTTTCCAGGCCTTTTTTACTTCTTAGTTTAGGGTATCTTTATTATTTTTATTATATCAAACTAATTATAATGAATCCCCCCACTGATTAAGTAGTTCTTGTGTTAAAACTGCAGTTGAGACCAGAATTCCCATCATTATATGATGCATTTCTAAAGCACATCACATGACTACATTTCTTAGCAACAGAAATTCCACCAGTTCTGCTTGCCATAATAATCCAAGGACTACAGTATGAAGGTTGCTAAGTGAGGACCTTAATAATCACAACTTCCAGTTTCCTGCTGGTTTCCCTGTTGACTTTGCTTGTGGGAAGCTGGCAGAGAACAGCAGAAATCATGATCATGTGACTGTGGCTTGCTGGGATACAACTGCAAGCTGGGCACTCAGTGCTCAGAACATATCGTGACCTCAGGGATGCTGTGTTGGCTAGAACTCCAAGGACCAGTTGTAAGTTTCATTCATTCAGTGCTGTCATAACTTGAACAGTCACATAACAAATGATCATAACCTGAGGACTACCTGTATTCCAAAATCACTTTCTCTGTAGTGTATCTGGCTCTAAAAACTGTACTTTATGAGATATCTGCTTTTGAATTTATTTGGCAATTGGAGAATGTTTTTATCTATTATTCGGCTTTCTAAGATAATATTTCCCACAATTTTCCTATGTAAGATTTCAAAACTCCTCCTCTGCTTCCACATATTATAGTCCAGCCTTTCAGCAGACACTCTTGTTATTTATGATAACTACTGCATGACTATCTCTGTCTCTATCACCCTATATTTCATCACAAAAATAATACCAAGGCAATATACCAATTAGAATATAAAATTGGTTAGCATCATAGGAAGGAAAAGCCCTTCTGTCATACTTCACTGACAGAGCCAAATTAAATTGGAACAGCACAACATCTTTTTAATACAGAAACAAAGCACAGCCCATTAAATCAGATGGTAAAAGAATGCTTTTCATCTGGATTATTTTTTTTAAAAAAATCAAGGAGTTTTAGCAAACATTAACCCACAAAAATTGCAAGATGACAGCTATTTCTTCTATTGGAGAAAAAATCCATAATTAGTTCCAACATCCATAAGAGAGGTAAAATAATTTCATGTAAGTAGCAGAATAAAGAGAATAGCATTTCTTTAAATAACGAGTTTCTATATTATTTAATGTATTAACATGTGAAAAGTAATTGAAATTCATTTGGTTGATTTTGATCTTCTCCTGACTGATAGCACAGGAAGCTGGTTATAACCTTGGAAGAAATTGCTCTCCTCACTGATGGATCAGCATGCTCACATTTCAGCAAAGAACCTGTTAGGTGTGAAGGATCAGGCCCAGTCCATGTAGTTCTAGCTAACAGATTTATTGATGCTACAAGGTCACAAGAATTCCTCCAACTGCCCGTTGAACACATACACTCCCAAGATAAGGCTAATGGTCCTCAGGAGGGGTTGGACCTTTAGTGTTTGTGCATGCATATTGGTTCAGGGTTGATCCCCCTCTTAACCCTCAGCTCCTCTCTTCCCCCGCAGAACTTCTCTCAAAGAATGCCTAGAAACTAGGTGTTTTTATGTTACTGCCAAAAGGGATCTCTCACATTTATTCCTTGGGATAAACATTCCAGTTTTCTCCCCAAAGCCCTCATGCCTATAACATTTTACACGATTGTCGAACCCTTTCCTTCTGTCTGGATGGGGTAAAGGAATACTCTAAAGAGAGTGCTCCCATGAAAGCAAAGATGTTGCTTCACAGAGGTTCTCCTCTGAGAACAGAGGAGGATTGCAAACATCATTCAGTGCCACCAGTTAGCTAAGCAACAATATAAAGACCCTTGTTTCAAGACATGACTACATTCTGGAGAGTTTTTTAAGAACTTTATAGAGATGATTATCTTATCAACATCAATTAAATACTAGGTCCTGTATATTTATATAAATATGTATATCTATCTCATTTGGAACAGCTGTTCTCAAATCTTTACTCTTTTCTCTGTTTCCATTATCCCAGTCTTCCTTAGGACTATACAAACTAATGAAAAAAGTTAGTAATAAATATTTGGAGACAGCTGTGCAATTCACTCCTTGTCTTTGTCTTATCTTTTGCAGGAAAACACTAAGCTCCATCACTGATAGGATCTGCAGGACAAACAAATACATTTAAGCTTGCTTATTTCTTCATGTCAAAATTGTAGAATAGCTAAGGTGTTTTTAAAAAATCGTTTGAGAATAAAAGACAAACCAGCAGATTTGATGGAAATGTTTGTGATGGTTGAATGGGAATACTTGCACTTCTGGTTTTCACTTAATAATAGACAAAAAGCTTTCCTAACTCTTTTTAAAAATTCTAAGTCCTAAATAAAACAGATGTGTAAGGATGGGGAGAGGCAATTAATGTATTTAAAGGAAGCCAAGCTTGATTCTTTTAACTATGTTTCCATGCCATATTGGTTCTACCACACATACTAAAGAAATAAATTGATACAGAAGGGAGGAAAACACTTCAGCTATGATTTATAAGATAAGTGTCTTTAAAAAATGCTTCAGTGTATTGCAGTGATTTCCATTTGTTAACAGAGAAATTTAAATAGTAGTTCACTAAGCTGCAATTTTTATGAAATTGCTGCTTAATTGTGTTTAGTCTGGAGAAGAGTAGAAGGTCAGGTTATGAGGCCAACACAGTGGATTCATTTGTCCTGACCTCTACTCCTAGTTGTTATAGAGCCCATCTGTGGGCTGCTGTTAGTCTATCTTTGCTCCAGATGTTTGAGACCACTTAAGACTGAGCAGCCCTTGTTTTCAAAAGGAAAATAATTATCCTGCAGACCAATATTTCGGCAGGTAACACAGTGAAACTTAGATTCTCAGGGCAACATTTTCCTTTGGGCTTAACTTCCAAGCAGCAAAAATAAAGCTCTTTCTGAATGTACCCAGACAATATGCTTTCTGTTCATTTTTATTTCATTTGATATTTTTACATCGTTTGCATCAACTGTTATTTGTGTCATATAAATGATGAAGTAAATGATGCAAATTAGTGCAGATGACATACAAATGTCAGTTGTGCGGATGATACAAATTATGTGAGTTATATACTTCTGATTTAACAGACTATTGGTTTTAATGGACCCCCCTTCATCCTGATGGTATGTTAAATTGAG
>JANHZU010002143.1:86245-97751 GCA_032468055.1 Acrochordus granulatus | reverse complement strand
CTTGCTAGCGTGTGAAATGAGCGCAATTGTACGGTAGTTTGAACATTCTTTGGCACTGCCCTTCTTTGGGATTGGAACGTAAACTGACCTTTTCCAATCTTGTGGCCACTATTGATTTTTCCAAATTTGCTGGCATATTGAATGCAACACTTTAACATCTTCTTTTAGAATTGTAAATAATTCATCTGGAATATCATCACCTCCACTAGCTTTGTTGTTAGTAAGGCACATTTGACTTCACACTCCAGAATGTCTGGCTCTAGGTCAGTGATTGCACCATCCTGATTATCAGGGACATTAAGATCTTTCTTGTATAGGTCTTCTGTCTATTCCTGCCATCTTAATCTCTTCAGCTTCTGTTAGGTCCCTACCATTTTTGTTCTTTATCGTGCTCATCTTTGTATGAAACGTTCCCATGATATCTCTGATTTTCTTGAGAGATCACTAGTCTGTCCCTTTTATTGTTTTCCTCTATTTCTTTGCATTGTTTAGGAAGGCCTTCTTATCTCTCCTTGCTCTTTACTGGAAATCTGCATTCAGTTGGGTGTATTTTTCTCTTTCTCCCTTGCTTTCACTTTCCTTCTTTCCTCAGCTATTTGTAAAGCCTCATCAAACAGCCACTTTGTTTTCTTGCATTTGCTTTTCTTTGGGATGGTTTTAATAGCTACCTCCTTTACAGTGTTACTCAGCTGCATCCATAGTTCTTCAGGAACTCTGTCTACCAGATCTAATTCCTTAAATCTATTCCTCACCTCCATTGTTTCTTCATAAGGAATATCACTGAGGTCATACCTGAATGGCCTTGTGGTTTTTCCTACTTGCTTCAATTTAAGCCTGAATGTTGCAATAAGAAGCTCATGATCTGAGCCACAGTCAGCTCCAGGTCTTGTTTTGACTGACTGTATAGAGCTTCTCCATCTTTGGCTGCAAAGAATATAATCAATCTGATTTCGGTATTAACCATCTGGTGAGGTCCATGTGTAGAATCGCTTCTTGGGTTGTTGGAAAAGTGTATTTATTATGACCAGTGTATTCTCTTGAGAAAATTCTATTAGCCTTTGCTTCACTTTGTACTCCAAGGCCAAACTTGCCTGTTATTTCAGTTATCTTTTGACTTCCTACTTTAGCACTCCAATACCCTATGTTGAAAAGGACACCTTGTTTTGCTGTGAGTTCTAGAAGGTGTTGTAGGCCTTCATAGAACCAGTCAATTTCAGCATCTTTGATATCAGTGGTTGGGGCATAGACTTGGATTACTGTGGTGTTGAATGGTTTGCCTTGAATTTGAATTGAGATCATTCTGTCGTTTTGGAGATTGTACCCCAGTATTGCTTTTCTCACTCTCTTATTGACTATGATGGCTACTCCATTTCTTCTAAGGGATTTGTGTCCATGGTAGTAGATATAGTGGTCATCTGAATTAAATTCGCCCATTCCTGTCCAGTTTAGTTCATTGACTCCCAAGATGTCAATGTTCAATCTTGCCATCTCATGTTTGACCACAACCAGCTTTCCTTGATTCATAGATCTTCCATTCCAGTTTTGTATGCAGTATTGTTCTTTACAGTACTGGACTTCCCTTTCACCATTAGTAACATCCACAACTGAGCATTCTTTGGCCCACCATTTCACTCTTTCTGGAGCTACTTGTATTTCTTCTGATCTGAGAAGCTCATCTTCTGGCGTCCTATCTTTTAGCCTTTTGTTATTATCCATGGGGTTTTCTTGGCATGGATACTGGTGTGAGTTTGTATTTCCTTCTCCAGTGAAGTCCTGTAGCCCACTTTTCATCATATATTCAGGACCCGAAACAACATCTAGTCCTTTTTAACCCAGGCAACAACTGAGCCAGTATGGATTTCTGTAAGTTGCATCTCATATTTTTTGTGGGAGGGCGACAATCTTTGTCTTGCTTCTCTGATGAGATCTGTCTGGTATGGTTGAACCTTTGGCATAGCTTTCACCTTCTTCGGAGCACACAAGCCTCCCAACTACAGCAAGAGGGTGCCTCACTGGGGGGCTCCTGTTTATGAATCTGCCCCATAACTTTGATCAGTAAAAAAGAAGCTTTTTTAAAGATTCCTTCATTGCCAGAAGCATGTGTATTTAGCATATGTAAATTAATAAATATATTCAGTATCAAGACTTTAACATCATTAATTCTGGATAGGGTGGCACTGCCCCTGATAGACCCAGTGCGCAATCTGGAGGTTCTCCTGGACTCACGACTCCTGCTGCCAGTTATGCCCTTTCTTGGACCAGGAGTCTCTGCACTCAGTCACTTATGCCCTTACCATTTCACCATTGGATTATTGCACTGCACTCTAAATGGGGCTACCCTTGAAGAGCGTTTTTTTCAATGGCATTATAACTTTGTATGGTCGCTAAATGAATGGTTGTAAGTTGAAGACAACCTGTACTCTGATTTGGACAGAGTTGAGGCTGTGTTTTGGACTGTCCAATTTATCGTTCTCCATAAAAGTAGCTAGGAAATTAGCGCTTTCTCATGTAGAAATCAGCGCTTTCATGGTGTATTCCACATGCCTCTATTTATTTTGTCTTGAGAAGGGAATATACATTCCATCATAGAGATACAACACAGTTTATTATGGTTCCAAATTTGAACATTTGGAAAGTGCACTAGTTTAATGTAATACCATTCATCTTTACCACCTGGCAGTCTCTTAATCTGAAATACTGTACAAAATATGGTGTGGGAGAAGATGGAGCTAAGCCAAGAGTGAAGAGGGGATCAGTTTAGAATCTCTGTGAATGCACAAATACCAAAGGTCCAATCCCTCATGAAGACCATTATGCTTATCTGGCAGTTGGAGAAAATCTTGTGACCTTGTAACATCAATAAAACTTTTAAATTAGAACTGAGCTACCCGAGCCTGCTTCTTGAGCCTCACATATGGGGATTATTGTTATATATGTGATTTAATGCCATGTTCTTGATGTTCATACAATATAACTCTACTTCCCTGTTCATTTTTAATCATTAAAAAGATAAACGTATATCGCTGGTTCTGTAATAATTAACTTGGCATTAATTTTATCTTGGCTGTATGTCTTACTTGGGGTTTGTGGGATATTATGCCAAAAGGGTGAAATCAGACAGCATTCCATTTTTAAAACTGCCCAGAAGAGCCCCTTATGAAGAGCTGATTTACTCCTATTTTCTTTAAAATGTGTGTTACATATTTGGTGTATTTAGTTTGTGGTGATAACTTTACAGAGGATCTTATATTACATTTGATTCAGTGGGAAGTTTAACTTTCTTCAAATGAAGCAGGTATAGGTGTTCCAAGAGATTGGAGTAGGGGAAGTTGGACCTAAAGTACAATTTCCTTCATTTTTATTTAAAGTTTATGCTTGGTAGGCATTCAGACAAGCATACTGAATAGCTCGGTAATTAGGTAATTTGAATTCAAACTTGGAAGTTGGGGGATACATTCCAGTTAGCTGGTGCATTCAGTCTTTACTTGAAAGGCTTATAGCCTTTATATGATTGTTGCTTGCTTGTGTACACACTGGTTTGGGTGCAAAAACGTGTGTGTTTATTCACCTCTCTTTCTCAAGAGAAGCAGCAGATGTTAACAGTAAATTTAGTAAAGAGGGATTGAAGTAAAGTGAATGGAAGTATTAAGAAGATGGATTTGTGTTCATATAATGAATAAACTCTTACTCTGAATTGTACACATAGATTTAAAACATTCACCTCCTAACCTAGAAAAAAAATTGTAAATATTTGTATGTCTGAACAAGGGTATCATCAATCCACAAAAGTCAAATCTTTAAGTTTGAAATTCCTCTGGAACTAACTCAATGTGAAACTACGTAAGACTTAGTACAATTGTGGAGCAAAATGTGGATATGTAAGAATGTAAAGTATCTTTTGAACTATTTCCTAACATGTATATTCTCATTAATCTACATCATATCTTGTAGCAAAATTGCAAATATTCTTGCTAACTGAATTTGAAAAGGAAATTGGACTTTATATTTTTAGATGTTACAGAGAAACATTTCACCTCCCATCCAGGAGTCTTCTTCGGCCTCTTATAAAAAGAAAAAAAATGATAATGTGTAAATATAGTTATTCTCAACACAGTGGACTACAAAGCCAAAAATGTACAAATTGTTGGAGGACAATAATACCTACGAACCTCTTAATAGAGATCCCACTGGCATTTATAAGAAAAAGGTTACTGACTGTTTGTAACTTTTCATTAAGGATGATGTCATTGATAAGCCACAATATTATCAGCTGTACCTAGGGGCAGCAACTCCATTCATATATGGCTTCCCCAAAATTCACAAGGAAAGCATTCTACTAAGACCAATAGTTTGCAGCATCAACTCCGCCACCTATAACATTGCTAGGCATTTAGCCACTTTATTGTCTCCTTTAATCGGTAACTCTCAGCACCATATCAACAATTCACAAGATTTTGTCAACCAGGTTCAAAATATTAAGTTCGGTTATGATGAGTCAGTGGTTTTTTATGATGTCACTTCACTCTTCACATTCATACCCTCAGATGAGGCTGTCAAAGTAGTGAGGAAAAGGCTTTTACAAGACAGCACATTAACACACAGCACTAAGCTAATCCCTGACCACATTTGCTCTATTTTGGATCTCTGCCTGATAAGCACTTATTTTAAATTCAATGACAGTTTTACAGACAGAAACACAGTTGTGCAGTGGGGTCCTCATAGCTCCTACTGTGGCCGATCTTTACATGGAAGAATTTGAATTCAAAGCTTTGCACTCTTTTGCAGGTTTCCCCCCACCCACCACTAGTTTAGATTTGTGGATGATACCTGGATCAAAATTAAAACACATGAATTGGAGGCATTCATACAACATATCAATGCCATTGATGGAAATATACAGTGAACAGTTGAAGATGTTAAAAGTAATATTTTGGCTTTTCTGGACTGTGCCATACACATCAAAGAAGATAAAAGCCTGGATATTGAAGTTTATAGGAAGCCTACACACACAGATCAATAGTTACCCGTTGATTCCCACCACCCTTTGGAACATAAATTAGGAGTGATCAAGACCTTACAACATTGTGCTGACATTTTACCTTCGAGTAAGGAAAGTTCCATCAAGGAAAATTTGCATATCAAAAAAACTCTTTTACAATTGTGGCTATCCAAATTGGTCCTCTATCAAACCCACTAAAAGATTATTCTTCTGCTTCTAAGAAAAAAGATCTAAATAGATGCAGCAATGTAACTATTCCATATGTTGCTGGAGTATCAAATAAACTAAGAAGGAATAAACATAACATTAAGGTTCAGTTCAAACCAAGGAATACACTTAAACAAAAATTAATACATCCCGAAGACAAGACTCCCAAACACTGCCATTCAAGCTAATGAAGCTTGTTCAGAATTGTACATTGGGGAAACAAAACAGAAACTATATAAAATAATAAGTCAACATAATTTTTCAGAAACACCAGATGTCCATTTACATCTTACAGAAAAAGTACACTCTAACCAAAACTGCAGATTTCAAATTCTTGACAAACTGGCTTTCGAGAGGAATAAAAGAAAGCATATACATAAGGACATTAAATCCTTCAATGAACAAAGGGAGAAGATTTCAATTGGCCCCAGTTGACAACCCCACTTTGGCACATATATAAAACAGACTTTTGGCTGAACTGGAGGTGATTAACCTTGAGACCTCTCTCTAATTTTTGCTACCAATTTCTTGTTTTTAGCTTCTTATATAACAACCAAGGTATCTTATTTCAGTTTCTTGTCTCCTTTTAAGAAATGTGTTTATATATACCTTACCACTTTTTTATAAGAGACTGAAGAAGACTTTTATAAAAGGATGGGAATTGAAACATTTCTCTCTCTGTAACATCTAAAAATGAAAAATCCTGTTGCCTTTTTAAATTTAGTTAGCAAGAATTTTTGCAATTTTGCTACAACATGAAATGATTTTTTTAGTACAGCATAGATTAAGTACATAATCAGAGCCAACCAAGCTATGCATCATGATGAAAATGGCAGGGACCAAAGCCTCAGTAGCACAGGGAGACTTTTAAAATATTGGCCTTAGTGGAACCACAAGAAATCTTTTGCTGGTGCTGTGCATAGCATAATTCACCAAGTCTTAAGTTGCTGCAATATGGTGACTTACTTGTCCTTGTTGAAAAAAAGGTGTCAATAAAAGTGCTTTCTTTAAATCTGCTTTTCCTAATGGAAACATGTTTCTTTGGTCAGTTATCTGCAAACTCCCAACTTTGCCAGGACATAAGCTCTACAGCAAACCATCTATACATTTTAATCTTTATATGATATGCTTATAATACAATTTCTAGTGATCTTGTGCCAGATTCAAGCCTTACCATATGGATGGGACTTGAAAACTCCCTGGATGCTTAGGAATGCTATGTGAAGATTCTGATTTGATGGCTAAGAGAACTCTTCTATATTTTTGGGGAAGGAAGCTGATATTTTTCTTTATATACTTATGCTGAAATACAAAGCATTCTATCTCATACATACTGATATTGAAATGTAAGGAAAAATTACTGTATACCAAAACAAACAATTTAAAATGTTATTTTAAACTTTAATTATTTTACCTTTCAGAACTTTAATTTTACAATGATTTGTTAGAAGGTTTCTGTTGAGACTGAGTTACAGTGTTTCTTCCAGATACGTGTCTAAAATTTCAGGTTGATGTTTTTAAAGGTATATATGTTTCCAGCAGTACTAACAAAATGCTAAGCGTGTTAAAAAAGGCATTTCATTGCTTTGTTGAATGAAATATACCATGCTGTTTCAAGTGTCATTGTGTGGCAAGGCTAGTAAATACTAAGATAGAGTGATACTGATCATAGCTTTCCATTTATTATTTCAGAACATAAGGGTAAGATCAACTATCAGTATTGTTCATAAACTCTGAATAATATGATAGTGATATATATTGAGAATTCATTTATAAGCTGGTGTGATTTTGGTTTGAAATGTATCTATAATTTGTATTAACAAAAATTCAGTACAATAATAGCAAGGTGTTATATTTATGAAAATTAGAAAGGACTGCTAAAAGCCTCTGGAAGCATTACAAATTAAATTCCTACTGAACTCCATGACCTTTTCGGTATAAGTAATTTATAGCAAAGTTGGCCCTTGAAATCTTTGGAAAAGTCCATTTGTAAATATCCAGCAAATTATGCTTTGGAGCTTATTGTGCCACAGTGATCTAATTTATAGATTTCATAATGCCATGATTTCCTAATTTAATAGATGTATTAAGTCTGTGTTTTGAAAGAGTGTAGTATTTTCAGAAAACATTGCCTTCAAAGTAAAATGAAGTCCTGTGATGTTTAATAATTACATTGTAATATTTTATTTCATTCTTTAATGGAAATAGATTTTTCAGAGCAAGGGTAAATGCTTTATGTTGCTTTATAATAGATATTCATATTTTGTTTCAGATATTTTGATTTACCAACCATTGTATAATTCTGAAAGCTTATTTTGTTTCATCTGTTACTCCACTTTCTTCTTAATGCTTAGGGTCCATATTGGAACAGTATAAACATATAAACTGCCTCTGTCTGTCTGTCTAATATATAACAGCCAACAGAATAATATATTATGTATTTTTATGTATACATACATAAAAAGAATGTATGTATGAAAGCAAATTGGATTGGATCAATGCTGCCCTTCCTTGAGGAAAAGTCTAAACAGAATAACTAAAATCTAAGAAATCACATGTGTCTTACAGACCTGACTGATGCAGATACAAGTATACGTGACAGTTGTATATCAGTGGTGTAGATTATATTTGTTGATAGATGTCCAGTGTGGTATAAGGAACAAGAATGGGAAGATCTTGAGTCATGCTTCTTGACAAGAGGGATATTTGTATGTGGGGCTGGGGTGTGCAGAGATGTTACTTTCCTTGAAGAAAGAGAGCCCACATGCTATGATATTATTTAGGGTTTTCAAAAATCCAGCCTATTTGTTTGAACTGTACAAAGAATCAGTGCAAATACTAGAGCAGTGAAATAATAGGTTATTGTCTCGATTAACCCACCAAATAAATGGGCTGTTATATTCTACATCAGCCAGCAGTCTAAATATTCACCAACAGCAGCTGGCCATTTTATTTGTTTGTTTGTATCCCATCTTATTATTTTTTTACAAGATACCAAGTGAATCGCTAATGATGGATGGATGGATTTATATCCCACCTTTATAATTTAAGAAACAACTCAAGGGAGTGGTCATATTTAACACATCTTCCTCCTCCTGTTTTCCCCACAACAGCTACCCTGTGAGGTGGGTTGGGCTGAGAGAGGATGACTGGCCCAAGGTCACCCAGCCAGCTTTCACAGCTAAGGTGGGACAAGAACAATCCTACCTTGAAATTACAAAGGCAGGAATATCGCGCACCAGATATGATATGAGTCTCTCAAAAACAACTATAGCAGCTCCAAAGGCCAGGGCTTTTGGTCAGAAATAGCCTTGGCTGCAGCAGCCAACAAGGCTATAAAGAAACCGAATGAACATGAGAGACATCACTCTGTCACGGATCTGTCTGTTGTCTCTCTCGATGACAAGCTGCTCAGAGCATCATTGCTTCAGGCCTGCCCTGTCATTAGCTTGTTGACAGGATTTGCTGTTACTGCTTCAGTCCAATAATAGGTCTCTCCTACTATTTAAACCACAGTGTTCCCCACTTGTAATTGGTGGGCAACGAACACCTGTAGTGTAGTTCACACTCTGCTTTAATTTTATCTTGCAGTCTGTGGAGAACAGATGACATCTCATATCCAGGGGCAACTAAAAACAGGGAAAAAAGAACCCTTCTGGTTAATTATGGACTCTTCAAGGGAGCTGGTTTTTGCATAATATGTCTAAAATATGATACTTTCAACCTGGTCATTTATGCCACCATGAGAACTCTGAATTGATTTATTCTATGATCCACTTATTTGTTTTCTTTAAAGAACTAGAATTTGCTAGACGATGGAGGAAACTCAAGAGATTATTACAATGACTATAATCATTTTAAAATGGTAATGTCTGCTTAGATTCTTACTGTTTTGGATTGTTAGAAATTATGAGTGAGTTGTTACCCATTATTTAATATCATGGTGCCATTAAGCCATTTTTATGCAATTATTTTACGAGAAAGGAGCTAGCCACAATACATATTTTAGTTAAAGACTGATATAGGCTGAAGCTTGTCAAGAACTTTCATTCTTTAAAAAATAAAATTGCTTCACAGGTTCAAGTGATATTCGCATACTGTGAAATTTCAATTTTTTGGGTCTAAGCTTCTGCCTATACAGTTGAATATTTCTTTTCACCCTGGGATTCCCACTTTCCTACTCATTATCTACTTATCTTTTAAATTAATTGAATCTTAACTTCTTCAAAAATAAGGATGCTTCAACTCAGTGTGGAAGTAAAATCAGATTTGTGAATAATAGCAATTTGCTGAGAGTAGATTTAACAAAATAACATCTAAAGTACAATATGTGTAATCAGATTCAGACCAGGAATTATCATTTAAATTTTAAATTAATATGTTATCAGTGAGAATAGTTCAATTGGTTATCTCACCTGGTTTTTTTAAATATTTTGGAGGTTTTTAAAAAATAGTTGATTTTAGTGGGTTGGTTTACATGCAGTGCTAACCCATTTTAATGCTTCATGCACAAGCTGGAATAAGACTGACTGAAGCCTTAAATTAAGACATTTCTTATTCTTACCTATCATTCTTACACATAGATTAGAGAAGATTTTGAAAAAAGTTTGATACACTTTCCAAGAGCTTGGCTTTTTGTTATAGATAAACTAGGCATACATTTTGAAAGAAACAGGTCACATTTAGACATGCCAAATTTTCAAATCATGGATTGTTCAATTGGTTTGCTTAACTTCTCTTATTTTAACCCTAGTCTCAAATTCATAGGTAGCAACAAACTAACTTCCATGAAATGCTAGGTTTTTTTAGACCCCTGAGAGAAAGAAAGAGAGTAATGGGCTATGGTCACTTATGGTTTGTGCCCATGATCACCTTTAAAAAAATCTTAATTCCCCATTCCCCAGTTAAATTTTATTCTGATTTTACAGTTTAATCCTGCAGTGATGTTATAGCATTCTTCACAGCAAAAATATTTCTCCACCTCTTAAGAACCAGTTATTTAAACATCAGTGTAAATAAATTTTTGCTTGAAAGAATTTGTCTAGGAATAAATGGAAAACTTCACAATAAAGATAAATATCTTGCAAATTTTACTAGGATGTGAAGTTATAAGCATGTTCAAGTTCCCTGTCTTCCCTAATTTCCTTTTTACAGAGCTACAAGTATATCTTTCTATAAGTATTCCTCAATCATGTTACCAAAATATTCATCACTGCCATTCACTTGGGTCCTTGTTAGAGACAATTGAGGATTTGTGAGGAAGAAAGAGCTAACTCTGAAAAAAAAGTATTATTAATTTTCAATAATGTAGGCCTTATGTATTTTTCTTTCTTAGGAAATAATTTCTGTGCCATATCATCCCTCCCCACAACCTTTTGTTCTTTAATCTTACAAAGGAAACTTTGGGATAAAGTTCAGTACTATATAGCTTCCTTCTCATAATATCCATAGTTAAAGCCATCCTTCAGTTGATGTTTAACCCAACATTACAGGTTGGGCTTTTGTTGTTTTGTTTTGTTTTGATGACTTCCAGTCAGTTTTTGACTCCTCGCAACTGCCTTGGCAGCTCGTTTGTTTGTTTTTCAGCAACATGTTCAGAAATTGTTTGCCATTAACTCCTACCTAAGGATAAGAGAGAGGTATTAGTCCTAGATCAACCAGCTGGCTTCTTGCCTAGAGCTCATGGTCTCCTAGTTTCTAGCTGAATGCCTTAACCACTACACCAAACTAGCTCTCTTAACCAATATAGAAGTATTATTTCCTGAGTATTTTTATTTAGTATGTTTTATATATTTTCTTCCATCAAAACACGTGAAGTGCCACACGTAGAATTCCCAGATGTCTCCTATTCAAATACTGACAAATCTATATGATTTGCTATACGACTTAGTTGCTCTGTATCATATCCCTGAGGTTACGTCCAGGAAATTTATTATTTGGTTAGTTGATGTTGGTTTCAGGAACACAGAAAATGTTTTAAATGAGCAGCCTTGTGCTTGCATTTTTGGTCTGCACTGAAGTTGGTGCTTGGAAAACTGTCAGAATAGATGATATTACTTAGTTGTAATTTATCACTCTACTAGTGTGCATTACACGACACTCTACACTTGAACATCACCAAATAATCAATACCGAAATCAGTTTGATTATATTCTTTGAAGCCAAAGAAGGAGAAGCTCTATACAGTCAGTCAAAACAAGACCTGGAGCTGACTGTGGCTCAAATCATGAGCTGCTTATTGCCAAATTTAGGCTGAAATTAAAGAAAGTAGGGAAAACCACTATGTCATTCAGGTATGAC
>JANHZU010002143.1:11825-24783 GCA_032468055.1 Acrochordus granulatus | reverse complement strand
CCTGATTGCTCTTTGGAGGGACAGATATTGAAGCTGAAGCTCAAGTACTCTGGCCACATAATGCGCAGGGAGGACTCTTTGGAGAAGACTGTGATGCTGGGAAGGATTGAAGGGAAGAGGAGAAGGGGACGGCAGAGGATGAGATGGACATCCATCTCATCGCATGGTCAGTGTGATGGGTGTGAGCTTGGGAAGACTCTGGGAGGCAGTGCAAGACAGGGGGCCTGACGTAATGCAGTCCATGGGGTCGGAAAGAGTCGAACACGACTGCGCGACTGAACAACAACAAATAAACAGATGATGATTATCATTCCTACATATTCTCTGAACTAGGTGATTACAATGGCTACATGGGTCTCCTTTTGGAAAGCAGTTAGAAATGATAGGTGTGGTAGACTACATTAACCAAAATGCTATTGAAATATATGTAACATTAATGTAGCATCTGGGATCATTGTGATGTATTAATATAGCATCTGGGATCATTGTAAGATTATGGTTTTTATCTTTCAAGCCTTAATTAGATTAAGCTACGATATTCCATCAAGTGGCTTTTATTTTAAAAATATTGATATGACTCGTCCACCCACTGTATATATCACATGAAGACATAGTCTAGTCCCACTATCATAAATTAAACAGTTTGTTATTTCAGTTTATAATTCCTTTTTCTCAAGAACTTAAATTTGGGGCTTTCTTTCAGCTGGTGAAATTCTTTTCCCAAATAGGATAGATTGGCTTTTTTATTTTCTTCCTCTTGTTTTGGTCTGAAGAATGTTATAGCTCTGCTCCAACTTTTTATAACTGTTTCAAAGTGTATATGTATGTTGTTAAAACATTTTTTCCTAAAAGGTATGCATCTATTGACTAAAATGCAGGATTAGAAATATAAGTAAATAAACAAAATAATGCCATTGGGCATCTTGATTTTTAAAACCTTTTCTTTCTGTCTTTTTCTAAAGTATACACTTTTGAAGTATCACAGCCACAAAGCCTTTCAGAGGTTGTCTATTCAAGCAAGTAGACATTTGGCCTCTCTTTTCTTTCCTTTTGAAATGCACACCTGAAAGTGTGTTTCAAGCAATTTACCTCTTTCATGTGCTCCTTATTTAATCCAAATAAGCGTGTGACATGAAAGCTAAAAAGCAAAGTACACCATAATGCAATTAGTTCCTGTGATGTCTACAGAACATTTTAGGAAACCCATCTATTTACAGTGGCCAATGAACATATCAGACAATTAAAGCTAAAATAAATGCTCCTGGATTCTACTAAAGACACAGTGTTCCTTTTACCATGGTTCTGAATTTCCTAAGCAATAATTTATATCCCCAGTCAGGGTCATTGAAATGTAGCATTTCAAAACAACAATTGGCTTAACAGAAAAATAAGCCTGGAATTTGTTTTTTTATTTAAGATTAAACATTTAATAAATAATCAGGAATTTTATTGGGTTATGTCTTCTCCATTTTTTATTTCCTGCTTTGTACCCCACTATTATTAGGCACTAAAAATTAAAACATGTGCTTTCTTTCTTATTGAATCAATACTAGTTTTGGAGTGTGTGCGCTTTCTGACAGCTTCTGTGAGAATGTATAAATCTACTTCCTAAGATCCAAGTTTTGTGAGCCATGTTTTAATGGAAAGCAAAACAAAATAATCTTTTGACTGATCCTGGATATTCTGTTTGATCTAGCCAATATGATATTTTCTCCCAAATACATATGAATTAGAGCATCCACATTTTGGGACTTTTTCCTGTTGGGACTTACCTAGTTCTATCCATGTGGTGATAAAGAAGGGCTGTATTCTACCATAGTAATGTATGGCTGTGAGAGTTGGACCATAAGGAAGGCTGAGTGCCAAAGAACTGATGCCTTTGAACTGTGGTGCTCTTGAGGGTCCCTTGGACTACAAGGAGACCAAACCAGTCACTCCTAAGGGAAATCAACCCTGACTATTCACTGGAAGGGCAGAAGCTGAAACTGAAGCTCAAATCCCTTGGCCACCTAATGCAAAGAAAGGACTCATTAGAAAAGACCATGATGTTGGGAAAGATTGAAGGCAAAAGGAGAAGGGGATGGCAGAGGATGAGATGATTAGATAGCACTGTCGACACAGTGGGTATTGGTTTGGACAGACTCCAGGAGACAATGGAGGACAGGAAGGCCTGGTGTGCTGTGGTCCAGGGGGTCACAAAGAATTGGACATACCAACTGAACAACAACAAGCGTTCTATCAATAGATTTATACAGGGTGGTATAAGATACTGAAAGCCTAATTCCGTTCTCATTCTTATTGGCAGAGACAATAAGAAGAAACTAGGAAGCACCTTGATTATCAAATGTAACATTTATTTTTCTGTGGGTATTTATATAAAGCTGTCTTTTTCCTTGTATCACAATTTACAGTTAGGAAACCCTACTGTTTTCAGCAATTTACATTATTTTTATTGCTGTACCCTAAAAAATGAGCAATACAGATTTGTGCTACTGGGTCTTACATTGTTTTCCTGGCATTTGCTTTTTCATTCCTGGAATAAGGATGATTCAGAATTGATCCTAATGTAAAATCATATACCCCAAATAGCTAATTTTTTTCTTTAGATAAAATCTGATAACAAACTGTGATGTGCTTAGCAAATAATATTAGGGATGAATTGTCTAATATCTTCCACATTGATAGCAACTTTACAAAATTGGTAAAACTGTGGTACAAACTGATTATCCTGGCAAGTAATTAGATTGGGAATAGGTTTCTTTTCACAGCCATTTTAAGGTAACAATTGTTGCAATTTAAAATAAAACAGCAATTTTTTGGAAACTATTCAGTTTCCAAACAGTAAGAATTATACTTAGCTTGCTCTGTCTAATGTTGTCCTAGTGAAATTCATTACAAAATTTTCTTCAATAACTTGCAAAAACCCCATGAGGATTCTTTGTATTTATGTCTTAATTTTAATATGTTTTGTCTCCTTCTCTGGCAGACACTTTCCATTTCCAAGACAGATAATCAGCCACAAGGATTAGCAACCAGTGTAAGATGGGGACAGACACCCATCAATCAGTCTACTCCCTGGGATACAGATGAGCCACCAACTAAACAGATGAGGGAGACTGAAAACCCAGGTATACTTTTGGCCTTATTTGCAATTCTGCTGGAAAAAATTGTCCAAAGGAAATTCAATATGCTCTTTCTAATTCCAGTCTAAATAAGGCTTTATCAATGAATCCTTTTTAATACTACAGCTGGCTTTTCTTTCTAGTTATAAAGACCTCTTCGGATTACTTCTATGACATGACTAATACAAAAATATTAAGATACTGCAAATTTGTTCAAGTTCTTTCTTCTCCCCTCTCTGATCCTGTTTTATTCTGTGCCAGAATAAAAATAAATAGTCCCACTGCATAATGCTTTAGGAATGGCTCACATGGTTGGGACACTGGGGCTGACAATCTGCAACTCCGCGTTCAAGACCTAGTTGCTGCTGCGTATCGGGGAGGGCTCCAGTCACTCACTCCAGCATCCTGCCAACCTAGCAGTTCAAAAGCATGCAAATACTAGTAGATAAATAGATACAACCTCAGTGGGAAAAATAACAGGGATGTGAAAGGAGTCTCCCGGGCGTCCCTTGGGCAACAGTGAGGTCACCAGCTAATTCTCTCACCACGGAAGCACATTACAGATGCTTTTGACATGAAATAAAATGCTTTAGGAGTCCTTTGGGACTGTAATGGTTTCTAAATGTGTTTAATATATAAAGTATTTTTTTATGTCCAGAGCCACCTGTAACATTTTCCAGCTTCCTGATACATATCATACATTGTGCAGCTATGCCAGGTGCCTAATTACAATCTCTTTGTAGTGGCTAGAACACGATTATTATACATCTGAGTGTTTGTCAGGGAACACTAAAACACATTGGAGAAGGATGTTAATTTTCTTGGGAGCAGAAAACTATAAATGTACTGCATTGCACGTTGATCAGTATTTTTAACATTCATGCTTTCATGACATTTACTGTCACGAAAATAGCATTTACTGCTTTACACTGACCACTTTGGACCAATGTCGATCCATCCCTCTTGTTATTAGAGAGAAGGGAAGAGACTCAACAGAATCACATTTACAGAGAGAGCTGCTTTAGGGACTGACATTTTGTAAAAATTGTTCTTATTGCTAGCTTTCCTTTTTCCAGGTACAGCTCCATGGGTTACAACAGTTGCAGCAGGTAGCCAACCAACTCTTATAACTCATTCTTATGGGATGAATCAGCCACCGACCTTCAGCCCAGCAGTCAACGTCCAAGCCCCTGTCATTGGAGTCACACCCTCACTCCCTCCACATGTTACCCCCCAGCTTCCATTAATGCCAGCACATTACCAGCTTCCGCAGCAGCCTTCACGGCCTCTCAGTAACATGATTGTGAACCTGCAAAGCCAGCCTTTGTACACAAACAGTCAACCCATTACTATGTCTTCTATGACTGGGGTTGGTCAGGTGACTCACCCAGGCCATGGTGCAGTAGGGAATGGTCACATGACTTGTCCTATCCTGCCTCCACCACCACCTGCTTTGCCTTCAGCTGCCCTACCTAATAGTGTTCCAGCTACCAATGGGCAGACTGCTCCTCAGCTTCCTCCTAACCCGACGGGCAATCAGGACAACACAAATGGGCTGCAGATGCTGCGGACTGTTGGTGTTGGGAAATACGAGTTTACAGATCCATGGCATCCAAAAGGTAAGTCAGCCCAAATTCTTCACATTTTTGATGATTGGTACTTCAGGAATATGTCCACTTTGTGGAGGGTAATAGATAGAAATATTGAAGTTCTGACAGCAGTCTGAACAAGAGGCAGTCCTGCCAATTAAAGCATCTATCTTTTGACAGTCTTGCACCAGCACTCCAGTATCTGTTTTCCTGCCTTGTATCTAAGGTAGCTTTTAATGAATTAAAGATGATAAACTGGCTCTTCGAAGACGGCAGAGGGGAAAATATGCTTGTTTTCATACTGAATGACACTTTCTAAAGTATCTCAAATGAGTGAAGATTCATATATTAAAGCACATGAGACTACTGTTGCTCTTTGCTATGGATTTTCTATTTCTCTTGAGAAGCACTTCCTTATAAGTCACACCACCATCTTTCTGGCTTTTGTTATGTTTTTTTAATTATGCTGTTTTATAGGAAGTGTCACAATTTTTCTTCTTTAAGTTTTAGAAGAATTAGGTTGATGTTCCAGTCAGGTCTGGGCACTGGATAGATTAATCAGCCTGAAAAACAGTACTGTCTTCCCAAGGGTTTTGCCATTCACAGATGCTGAAATGAACCTATGTGAAGCTATCAAACAATTTAAGCTAACACTAGCCTAACAGCAGGATGGGACAGCCACTAGTTAAAAGAGTTAGGTGTGTATCCAGTCTTGTTCTGGTTGACTCTGGGAAATCAAGCGGGCAAGTGGGCAAAACCAAATAGTGCCCTGCACTTTTTTTCTGTGGATGGTCACTCTTTGAATTATCTTAGATAGATCAACATACTGGGTCCAGGCCAGTTATTAATCTATCAAGTAGAAGGCTTGTACAGGTGCTAACAAACTATTTGAATACAGCCATAACCTATTCGCCTGTCAACACAGCAACTAATTTTAGTTTACTAAAGGGGAAGAATTCTCAATCTTCTATGAATGTAAGTGGAAATTCCCATGTCTTGGGAATGAGAACATGCTGTGTATATGTATATATACATACCAATACACACATATATAATTACCATTAAAAATGATGTCCAGCTGCATGAAAGATAGCAAGTAATTTCTCATGCCTTTTAAAAATATAGAGTGTATATTTAAATTATTTTTTTTTAATTTTAGACCCATATTTTAAGGAGGGTTTTTATAGTTACATGAAAATACTGGGTTTACTGAGAGATTCTTTATTGTATTTCTGAAGGATTTAAAGATTATTCTTGTCTTATTAGAGAAAAGCAAGTAAAGTAATAAGGTTGGAAAACTATCTCAACAGTTAATAAGAGAGGATCCTTCAAATATTAAAATGCCTTGCTGACAAAATTCAAATACTAATGCATAATTTATGGAAACTATTCCTGAGCATCAGAACAATTTCTTTTTTTTTCTGACAAAGTTAACAGAAGTACAAAGATTTAATATCCATGTTTGGGAACCATTTTAAGCTTCTGTGTTCCTGGGCTCAGGTTATAAAAATTAGGTGACCCCTTTTTGTAGAAAGATTTAATACAAAAGTTTCCATCCTTCTAGTCCATACCTAGTATCCAAGAAAAGTTTTGTTCCTAGAAAGTGTGCATCCCATGCATTGTGGTGAAGCCAAAATTAACTTTGACCAATGACAATGTTAGCTTTATCATTGGTCATAAATTGTAGAGCAGACAACTGTTTTCTCATGAATTAGATTTTACTAACTCCTCTGTTTATAGTCACCAGTATCTAATTTATTCCCCGCATTTAACAGCAAAGAGAGATTGAAGCATTCATATACCAATGCCTGAAAAGCAAAAGTAGTTTATATATTCATTTATTGAGGGATTCATTTCCTTTCCTCCTTAAAAGCCTATACTTTGAAGCTATAATTGCACTTGTCAGATCTAACATCAAAGAAGTAGATTTATAATCTAGTTAAATAAGAAGTCTTCAATTTCACAACCAGGCTCTATACTTAAGCCATGTTTAGAATGAAAACTTTAATATAAATTATTTTACATTCATAAAGAGAGTAATATGCCACCTAGATGTTTTATATTTTTCAGATCTGATTCATTTCAGATTTGAATGTGACAAGCTGCATGTTCTCAAAAAAAAAGACAAAGTAGATAGTTGTGGTTCAATTATACAATCAAAAATGTTGCCACTAGTTTTTAGAGATTTTCTCCTTCATTTTCAGTAAACCCCAGTATGCATTATAAGGAAGTTTGCCTACAATGTCTCTTAATCTTTTTTCATAGCCTTTTAATTATTATTCCCCATCTCATCCAGAAAAGTACAGCTTCCCTATTTTATTGTTTTCAACTTGACAATCTAGTCCAGTATGGAATACTAATTTGCAATTTCCCAAATGAAAAGAATATGTCTTGCCAATCAAAATGTGGGATATTGATGTTTTAGACACTATCAGTGAACTGATTTAAAATTGCACATTTGACTTTTCCTAATTATGTTTCATTCCAATGAGTTGTATTCCTGCAGGGTCTCCACCAGAATGCACTCAAATGTTTTTTTGTCATAACTTATTACTACTTTATAAGCAAATGAATACATTGCAAATATCAGCTCCAAACAAAAGGATTAATTGGATATCCCATTTGCAATAGGTCAATGCTTTTTCATTGAAAACTGGAAATTAACCCTTTTTGTTTCATCTAATTTGCTTTAAATAGTAATGTTTTAAGTTTTATTTTATTATTGTTTAAGAATTTAACATTTTGGTTTTTATTTCTTTATTATCAAAATATGTGACAGATGAGAATTTAATTGATTTTTTACAATTGGTAATGATGGTGCAGAATATTTTTAGATGCCTTAAGTACTTAAATGGTAAGGCTGCTACATTTTTTAACAATATTTTCCCATTAGAAATATTAGGAAATTAGAATTTCACAGATGCAATTATTGGAATATTTGCTAACTATTTTCTCTGCTTTATAAATGCTTAAAAGTTATTTCTCAAGCGTGCTCAGTTTTTCGCATATGCTATACCTTCAGAATTAAAAAATGCTGCAGGGAAAATAAAAGTAGCTGCACATAACTAAAACTAATATTTATGCTCCTAAAAAGAAATGATTGCATTCTGCCATCATTAACTACATGGAAAATTAAGCTCAGTGTTCCTTGTTTTTAGCAGTTGCCTGAAGTCTAGAGAAGCTAAGAAATAACATTGGACTTAATCTCACTAGAGCCTGTAGAATATTGTGTTACATAATATTTCAGATGCTGTAGAGATACTGTAGATTTTAAGTTTCTAACATTTTGGGTTTCTATTTTAAGTGTAATTTATCCCAGTATTAGATAACAACATTAGGTAACATTATGTGTTTTAATTCCTACTGAAATTAGGCTAATCCGCTGCTCTAAGGAATTATTTAATCATCTGAATAATTTTAAGGACATTACTTAAAACATTTTATAACAATGATGTGGAAATGGACTAGTACATCAGCAGTGTGCTTAGAAATTATTAATCAAACATTTGTATCAACTGTTATGTCTGTTTCTCCTTGATGGGAGTCAACCTTAGAACACAGTTCTTTCCTGTTACATTAAATATCTGTCCTAAATGACAGATTTGTCTTGTGAGAATTACTCATTTTCCCAACAGAAAAACTATAGAATAGGATCTAACGGTTAATGTTTGATTCACAATATATTCCCAGGAAACTTTAAGTCTCTCCTCCAAAACGTAGACCAGAAAGCTCACAAGTTTTACCAAGCATGAAAATATCCTGTTAGGAAAAAAAATGTGCAACTGCGCATTGTGTGTATGTGTTGTTTGTATGAAAGAACTTTTGGATATGTATATAATCCTCTTCAAGAACCATATGAGTTGAGTGATGTACAGGCACTCCTTGCTTACCAGCTGCCTTGTAAGCAACCACTCAGTTACGTCAGTGTAAAAAAAAGCAGCTTTGTGACCAATCCTTGCATTTCTGACCATTGCAGTACCCCACAGTAATGCAATCATCATTTGGGCACTTCGTACCCAGCATGCATTTACAACTGTTGTACTGTCCTGTGGTCACAAAATTACCATTCAAGTGTTTTCAAACCAGCTTCCAATATGCAGAGTTAATGGAGAATGCAGAAATAAAATCAAAAGTCAAGATCACATGATGTCTCACTTAATGACCATTCACTACCTGTGGGTTTTTTGGTTTTGTTCTCTATTACTTGTTCCTCTTGTTCCTCAGCTTAATATTTTAAAATATTATAATATTAACATGTATAAAATGCCATATTCATAAATATATTTAAAATAATCCTTAATATATATTCTTATGGAGCAATTTACAATGTTGATTTGACTGTGTAGGAAAGGTATTGATGGTGGAAATCTCTATGGAACGTGAAGTTACAATTCCATTTCTTTAAGGTTCTAGGAAGATTATTAATAAAATAATTCATAAAATAGAATACTCAATTTTGGTAATGAATCTTGGTTTTGGTGTTATAATATTCATCGAAAGAGACTTTATTAATACTGTTAAATTCAGGTGCATGACCTCCCACAAAAGCTCAGATATAATCCTACCCAAATTGACACTATTTTAATGTGATGAGAGAAAAAATATTAATGATATGGAAAGTCAGTTTAATTCACTTTTGATTTTGTATCAGTTATAACAAATATAGTTATCCTGATCCTTTTTTGTTTGCCCTGGTCTAACCTACAATTCCACCCAAAGATCAAATGCAGCCTCAGCCTGAAATCACCTCTTTTGTTCTGGATCAGATCTACCATTCAGTAAAACACTTCATGGGATCATTTCATCTTTTATATAGATTTCTTAGAAAATATTTTGCAAAATAATTTTGTAACTCATGTAATTGTAAACTTTTATCAATGTTTTTAACTTTTTAAAGTTTTGCTTTGAAATTTATTAGTTGCCCTGAATACTCACTAATGTAGAAGGATAGAGAATCTGTCAAATAAATTAATCCTTGGAACATATAAAGATGTTCCTGAAACAAAGACACAGACAAACAATCCAAGTGGCAAAAGAAAACCTAGTGACTGTTGCAGATGTTTTAGATGCCAAAAGGTAAAAAGGAACAGGAATAGTCCTTTGTACATTGTTTTGTTTTGTTTTCAATTGCTCCATTCAAGAGGTTTCAGCTATATCTTTTTAACATCCATATGAGAGACTGATAGTCTTCATTCTTTTTTGGATCAATACTTATAGTACTTATTCCATATTTTAACATTTGAGTTTACTGCCCATCTACATAAATTGTTATGTTTTTTATTTTAAATTTTATATAGTTTAAACTATATAGATCTGGAAGAGCATGATCACTGTTTCCTTAATTTTTGTAGCATTCCCCAAGCAATGAAACATCTAGAATGCAGGCTACTATGATAGGCAGCTATACTAGGTCCTCTCTAAGATGAGAATAGCTTGTTGAATATAGTTAATGCAGATAGCAGAGTTCACTTGATTTATGTTAAGAAGAATTTATCTAAATTCACATATTTTTGCATAAATGGGAAGGAAAGAACTGTAGGAGACAGCTAGGCACAGAGATTGTTTAATGCATATAAACTATTTATTTTAAATTGCAAACCTATAGAGAAGGCCCAAAAAGAGGAACACAGGTGGCTCTCCAGTGCTTGGTCAGAGATTAGAATTCCTTTGCTTTTTACCTATTTTTCTAAGGGTCACATACATATGATCAGCAACTGAAATAATTTAAATGTAGTTCTTTAACTAAACATTTCTCACTAAGTAGACTTTCTAGTGCCCATGTTACCTGTAAACCAGCTTATATATGCAAATTCCTGTTTTAAATTCCAAGAACTTCTCAGAAAAAATGTATATGGTTCCTCACATCTCCAAGCATAAAAAGCTGGGTAAATTCATATTCTGACCCAGTGAATTGCAGTTTCCTGCTGCATCATTAGTTCACTGTATTTTCTTTACGTGAGTGTGTTTGTTATATAAAATCTTCAAAAGTAGGGATTAACTTAAATAACTGAAACTGTGATGGTAAATAGTTGCCAGACTCACAACAAAAGAGCAGATCTGTTGAATGCATTGTTAGCTTCTAGAATAGAGGCAAAGAGGACAGTAGAAAAGATTGCTCCTGAGCATCCCTTCTGTTCCTGCCAAATCTCTGAGGAGTTCTGAATAATCAAGAGAATAAAGAGATGCCTGGGGTAATGTTGGTGAAGGATAAGAAGAGTGCATGATTAAATATGAATATGAGTTCAAACTGAAGCCAACTTTATGGCAGCAAAGCAAAATTATTTCTCTGCTTTATTGAAGCTGAGGCATTTTTTCTGAGGAATGTCAACAATTGCACCCTTTAAAAATGCTGTCCATGCTTTAAAGAGATAGGCTGGATGACAAGTTGTGATTAACTGGCTGATCCTTTTATGGATCAAATTACTGCATTCGCTTGGCAGCTAGATAGACAGGATCCAATGAGATGCCAGAGGTAGCGTCCTGTGATATTATCTGTGAGATTTTTGATCCTTCACATCCAGAAAAAGTAGATTAAGTTCTTAGCTTTGCCACTTGTGGACCTGACCTTTGCCCCTCTTGTCTGGTTAAAGGGAACAGATCATTGTATACAAGTTATAGTCAGCACTCTAGCACCTGAGGAGGGAGTAGGAACAACCAGAAACCATGAAGGAGGTGCACGTTTATCTTCTCCTTGGATCCATTGGTATTGGTTGTAGAGAAAGTGGTGGAGCATCACTTACTAACAACTTTAGAAGATTATCTGAACCTAATATAGTCAGGAGCAAGGCTCAGGCATGGAATGGAAATTCTGTTAATCATTCTCATCTGTGGCAGAATTTGGGAGGAGAGAGCACCATCAATCTCTTGACCACATTCTCTTCTGGTGCTGTCTGTGAGGATAGAGAGACAGGAAATCCATCATTAAGCAATACGGCCATAAAATGAAAAATCACACAACTGCCCAGACTTAAAATGACAGTTCCGGTTGCAGTCAACATTTCATCAATCAATTAATAAAATAACAGTCCAGAAATATACTGGCTGTGGGGGAAACTAGGACTGAACCATGTGTGAAAAAGTGGATCAGCCTAGAGTCATTACGCATGACCAAATGAAGGAGGAACAACCCCCGTGAGGACTGTTAGATATATGCCAAGGTCAGAAGTTTTGGTGCTTAGTATAAGAAAGTATTTTAATCTTGAAACAGCCATTAAAGCAGTAGAATAGAAATTACTTTCACTTGTCTCATTTCCTTTCTATCCAACACTAGCTTTAATAAAACAGCCATTATGGCCTTGGAAAAGTTATTCAAATGCTGTGATGTATCTATACCTATAAAGACTAGAATACTGTGAGCCACAGTATCCCCCATGACACCTATGAAAACAAAGTTGGATTTAAGAAAGGAGGGCAGGAAAAATATTGATGCCTCTAAATTTTGGTGTTGGAAAAAATCCTCAGTATACCATGGACAGCTAAGAAAACAAACCATTGGATCATTGAAATGAATCTCACTTGAAGTACAAATGACAGGCTCACATTATCTAAGTAAAGGCTCTCTGGAAAAGGCTCTAATGTTAGGAAAGGTAGAAGGAAAGAGAAGAAGAGGACAACTAGTAGCAAGGCAGATGGACTCAGTTATAGTGACAATGAATGCAGCATTAGAAGACTTGAAAGGATAGGTTAAGGATAAATCATCTTGGAGAATATCTATGTGGTTGCTAGGAGTAAAAAACAACTCGATGGCTCATAATCAGTATAGGCTGTGCAGTAATTGGTTTATATCTGAATGAATTAACTCAGATGAGTGTAAAAGACCACATGCCAAGCTCTTGTTCCTGTAAACCTTCAGTGTCCTGAGGTGTATCAGATGTGTATGTGTATCTTTTGTATTGCTTTTTGCATCATAAACATTCTTATGAGTATTATCACTTGCATATTTTTAGCTGCTCATCGTACACTTAAGTTACGATTCTGTCATGATCTCCTCTTGCAACAACCTTTTTTCCTACTGCTTAGTGACTGATTATGTGCCATCAAGCCAGTGTTGATTCTTAGAAAACAAAAAGACAGATTTTCTTCAAGAGGGTCTGTCCCAATCCAGTCCTTCAGATCTTCCAATCATGCCTATTGCTATTTTTGCCTGTTCTCTCCTTCATAATCATACCATCATATTAGCAAAATTATATTCATGTCACATCTTAGAAATATTCTTATGTAGAAAAAGGAAATAATTTGATACATCAA
>JANHZU010002142.1:134521-145320 GCA_032468055.1 Acrochordus granulatus | reverse complement strand
GGCCTCTCTCATCTTTTTAAGTGGGAGAACTTGCACAATTGGTGGCTGACTAAATACTTTTTTGCCCCACTGTAAATGGTGAAGCCTCAGTATTTCACTTGAAAATGCATCAAGCTGCTGGAATGATAAACAGCATCTACAGTAAGGGATGGGCAGAACACATTTCTGCTTTCCCTTCTAATAAATGGTTGCATCATTATCCATTTTATTTTTATACCTATAATACCCACTTTTAAGTGCTGTTTTGGAAACAGACCGAACTCTTACTACTGCCACTGTGAGGGACTCATGGGATGCCCTCAAACTTCTCAATGTGTCCACTGGTCCAAAATGTTGTATTTCCTTGAGCCAAAACTCTGTTTATGAGCCAAAACATTCTAAACTCAGTTAGAAATCCAGTGGGCTAATACTGGGTTATTTTACTTTCTATTGCTCAGCATTTAGCTTCTTAAACTCAGTTGCATCTGGAAGATGAATTGGTAAGAATACCACCACTGCCCTCTGTAGACCCCCAGTATGCCAAGTGAACAAAATTAGATGGAGCAAGGAACCTGGCAGCCATCAAGGAAAATATTCACAGACAGCACACCGAGGGGGACCTATTTAATGCAAGATCTGTAAGCGTACCATGTCTAAACTCCATGGAGTTTTAGAAAGGACTCAAGGAAAAGTCTGTGTATATTTCCCTGGAGCTAGAACATTGCTAAGTCCGGAAAGAAATTTCTGGACAATTTCTGGAAAGTGGTAGATGATGTACCTAGATCTTACCTCCTTCACATTTCTATCGGAAATACCCCACAGGCCCAAATCATCTGACCAGCTGCCCAATAAAGCTTCTGCATTGTATGCACTCTGTGCATACAAAGAGTATGGCACAGAGGAAAGGACTTGGTAGGGTGTAGAGAGACAAGAGTTTGCTGGCTGAAGAAAGAGGTGCTGAGACAGTCTTCTCCATTGCCCCTCAGTTCCCTAGACTGGAAGAGGCTATAGAAGACAATCCTGAAATTGACCAGCTCCAGTCAATAAACAGTGTTCAGAGATAGGACTGAAGGGAGGAGATTGGAAGTGCTCTTCATTCCTGTCATTGGGATCCCAAATAAAGAAGCTCCAATTACTACTGAGACCAAATAGTGGGGAGAAATGTCCTCCTTCCCTTTCACTCTGAATCAGACCGAGTGAGGTACTGTGTCAGAGTCGACAAAGATTCTCAGTCATCCAGGTAGAATTGTCTGATGGTTGAGTCATGGCAACTGGACTTTTCTTTTTGGTTCAAGATGTTCTGCTGCTTATACAAGACTGAAGAAGCTGCTTGGATAAGCAGCAAAACAACTCGAACCAAAAAGAAGAAAAGTCTAGTTGCCATGACTCAACCTCCAGACTACTATGTCAGAGGGCAGAAGAAAGGACATACCCTTTCCAGACGCACATAAACTGTTTTTCTCTAAATTACAGTGTTAATTTTTGCAGTGCTTTTTGGTAGATCATTTGTGCATTTCCAAGAGATAGAGTGGCCTTAGCTTAACAAAATTAGACACAGAGTTTTCCCCCAACAATTCCAAATGGAACTTTTTAGAATTTCGTCTGTTTCTCTCCCTAGTTCATGCAATGTTTCTCAGTATTTTTACTTCCTGGCTTGCTTCTAGCCTAGAACAGAGACTGGAAAGAGAGGAAAAACAACTGTTTCTTGAGCTTCTTGAATTCTGACCCCTTTCCTCTAAAGCATCAATCTTTTCCACCAGCCAGTTCACTTAGCAGATCTCTCCCTCAACTGCAAAATCCTCCACCACCTGTACTTAATACAGTAACTTCAGGCTGTGCTATACAAAAACAACCCCAGGAATGTCCAGATATTTTCATCAAGTGCAAAGCTACTCAATGTCTGTGTAACAGTCTGCCCAATTCTGGTATGCAAAAAAAACAAAAATCCTACAACCTTAACACCATCAGAGCAACTCATCCTGCTATTGATAAGAAGGGGAAGAGAATGGGGAGAAGGATGTTACAGGAATTAACTTAAGAGCCAAAGTTTCCCAGGACAGCACAGTAAGTTATGTCCACGAGCAAGAGTCACCAAGAATGGAAAGCAAAAGGCAAAAAGTGAACAGCAAAAGGCAAAAAATACATTAAAGTCTGGGGAGGAGAGGAAAAAAAAGTGCTGGAATTAAATTAAATTAAATTAAATTAAACTGCATTTCAGTGTTAACAGAAAGCAGCCAAGTGTTGCAGTGGCTCCAATCTAGTGAGAGATAAAAATGTTTATCTTGCCTTCAGGAATACGGATTTTCTGCTAAATTCGAGCTTAGGCATCTCATCAAGCTGTGCCAACTGACAGACTGGGAACCACTGCTGGGTTTTTGTTAGTGAGCCTGAGAGAAATCACCATTGCATTATCAAATTGGCCAAACTCCCCTCAAGGCAGGAGACCTTTTTGTATTTATTATTGTGTCTAACATATTGCATACTGCCTTATAAAAATGTATAATGAACCACAGTGGTATCTGAGAGAACACCTAGATTTAAAATAACATGCAGATATAATTCTATAACCTGCCCAGACAGATCTTTTGAGTAGATGAGAAAACAAACAGATGTAACGCACAAGAAAAGAGACAAGAAGTGAACTTCAACAAGCTCTTCTTGGAAAACACAAAAAATGTCAGGGCATATCTGTACCATGCCCTAAAACCAAAATAATAAAACCTTAATTGCTGTGGACAGAGACCTAACCAATACAAATATCACAGTCTTCACAGGTTTCTTTTGTTATGTAAAACAAAAAGTCAAAGAAACACGTGAATGTGGGTTGAATCATTCACAACATTTGACATCTCTATCCCAGTTTTCCGAGGCTCCGGAGGAACACTAGAAGCTTAATAAATAAAATCCAAAGCTCTCCATTTCTGATGTATGCTGCTTCCATTTCCACTCTAGCCAAAATCTCAGCAACGTAAACTGAAAGTAAGACATAACTGGTGCCTTTTCCTCAAGATGCGCAAGAACAAATGATAAACAAAACTCATACGCAGAACAGATACTATGAAATCCACAGTTCAATGCCCAAACGTTATTCCAGCCTTACTGAAGTTGAGCAAGCACAAACTTGCTTGTGGATTTCAACAGGAAAGTAGAGCCTTGTGCAGGACAATATATGCATTTAATAAATATTTTACAATCCACAGCAAATATATTCCTATCTGCTTCTCTTTCACTGTGCTCAGGGAAAAGTACGGTGCCTTTTTAAATTAGGTCTGCAAGATTTTTTTTTTTTGCAATTTTGCTACAAGACATAGCCTGGATTAATGAGAATATATGCAGACAATGGTTAGCTAATTTGGCTGACTAATTCTTGAAGATGCAATTCAACTCAAATTAGGGCAATCAAATTAGAGAGTCGTTCTATGGAACAAAAAACATACCTGGCTGTTCTCCCAACTCTGTGAATGTAAGTATTTGCATCCTCTGGACAGTCAACCTGAATGACCCAGTTCACCGCAGGGAAGTCTGTAAAAAAATAATTTGAAATCTAGTCACATACAAACAGCTTCTATGTAACAGCATAATTGCATATGAATTCTGCACTCCAACTCTATCACGCTGAAAGAGACTGTTCACTAAATACAATTAATCACATATTCTAGCCACATGCATTTCTCAGATGGAACTAAAATTAATAGAATCTTCATTTCCTAAATAATGAAAGGGAGCATAATTTAAACTTAGTATGGAGAGAGAGATCATTTGCATTTTACAAATTGAAAAGTAAAACTGCCCATTTATAATTTAAAAACCGGCACTCTTCAACTGATTTATAGCTAGGAACTAATCCAATTTATATTTGGGTTAACTTTTTAATACTAATATATTTCCTAATACAGTATTTTCCTTTTAAGGTTTTGTCTGGACTTTCTTCTTGACTTTTTGGTTATTTCCTTTCCTTATCACCACCTCCTACCTTTCCCCCACCAGTAATTAAGCTGGAAGCAGATGAGCTAAGATAATGGTGCATTGAACTGAAGATCAACAGTTTTATAAAACTCCAGTTTACAACAATCAGATCTTTGCATTCAAAATGCAAGAGAGGCATAAGTACACATTCACACTGGAATAGATATAGCTTCAAGGAAGTGCTGAATCAGACAGGGAAAAGTTCACTGAAGATTCCTTTCCTAAACTTGATCTTAGCCCCAGATATCGAAGACGTCGCACATGTCTGATTTGAATGCCAATTATAATGCCCCAGCAAGGGCCCAGTTATTTAGAACCTTTACTTGCTAAAAGTGCCCACTGGAATCTCGACAGAATGCCAAAAACATATATCGTAGCTAGGAAGAATTTCTAAGTTTCTAATTAAAGTTGTTCAGCTGAGAGCTCATTATTTATTTATTTGTATCCCACCTTTAGTGTGTTACAAACAACAGATTGAGGGCGCAATTGAAAGTATGTTAATTCACTTATCTGAATTTTTTTTGTTCCATACTTAAGTATTTTTATGCTTATTTTATCCTTCTGTTAGCTTGCATTCCGTCAAGTTGTGATATGGTCAACTGGCTAATCAATAAATTAACTATACTTAGTATTTGATCTCAAGATGAATCTGACCAATCCCAAGCAGAGATACTCAGGACTATCCCTGAGCTATAGCAGTATTTGAAGCAAGAGGGGGGCATAACCGTGGAGGAAATAACTGGAGGGGACGCAGGCAATTAATGCACAGAGGTCAGCATCCCAGGTCTGTTGCCAGAGAATGTGAATTCTCCACTCAACCTCAGCCAGCTGGATCTTTGTCTCTTCCTTAGATGATGAATTGAATATCTGATTTTTAAAACCTGGACCAAGCCAATTAGATATCTCCCGTGGATGCAGAGGGATGCCAAACTATTTACCTAGCCCACGAGCTGCAAGATCCGTGGCGAAAAGAACTGCCGATTTCTTGAGCACAAAATCATGGTAAACTTCCATTCTTTTCATTTGCTGCTGTTTGCCATGAAGAGCCAATATAGGGAGACCCGGACGAAGGCGGCAAAATACTTTAAACAAATACTGAACCTAGAAATCAAGAATAATTTTAACAAGCGCAAGACTAGTTTGTGTTCTGTATTTATTGCATTGTAGGCCAGCATCACCTGACTAATCTTGGCTGATCTAGCAAAGCTAAACAGGGTCAGATCTGGTGGACAATTCCAAGGAGACTATCAGGAAAACCCAGAGCTGTAGGCTCAACTGAAATACTAAAAGATATTCCAAAATACAACATCTAATTCTTAGGAATAAGCAGCTTTCTCTAGTCCTTGGCACTAGTGAGGGTCGAAAGCTGCTGACCGAATGATGTTTTCTACCATTTTAGGGTTTGGGGAGTTGGTGGCCCCTTCGAGTCAGTTTTTGACTCCTGGTGACTACCTGGATTAGTCTCTGCTGTTTGCTTAGCAAGGTGTTTTGGAAGCCATAACCTGCTTCCTAAAGCTGAGAGAGAACGACTATCCCAAGATCACCCAGCTGGCTTGGTGCTTAAGGCAGGACTAGAATTCAGTCTCCCAGTTTCTAGCCCGTGCCTTAACCACTACACCAAACTGGTTCTCACCACTTTAGCATACTTTTTGCCTTCTTTCCTAGGCTTTACATTTCCCCAAAAAACACAATGGGTTTTCACCATTCACCTTCCTAAAAATGAGATCTATGGAAATCCCAAGCACATGACTAGAATTTACAATTCCCTTCCACAATCTCATTAATTCAGTTAATGTATCTGCTTCTGACACTGAACATACCTTCTCGCATCGGTTTCATACCTCTAACAACCTAATCAATTGCCAGGCTTTTTGTCACCATAATCTTTTCAGTTATTGACAGATTTATAGTTACATTCAACAGAGCTCATGTAGCTTTAAATTTCACGATATCTCAAAAAAGGATCTCGCCACAATTTAATTGGAGTAATTTCACTGAAAAACAATAACATATTTACAAAAAAAGGTACCCTTGGATCTAAAGGTATCAGACAAGGCATTCTTGGTATCAGACAAGGCATTTTTAAACCAAGTGCTTATTAAAAGCTGTGCTCACAAGGCACCGTCTTACAATAGGCATCTTTCCTTTCCTCGCAGAGGATAAAATGCCTGGAAGACAATGTTTGCTATGTCATGCTTGGTCCACTTATAAACAAAGCAGGCATTTCACTGGATGCCTGGAGAATTCTGGATGGGGGACATACCTCTACCTACATCCCGAATGTGTCTTCGCTTGGATACTAACTGCTAACTTCTATAAAGCTATTTTGATAAATAATATGAATAGATTGTAGTCATGACAATGCTCTCCAGACTCAAGGAAACAGCAGCAAAAACAGTTTACCTGCTTTCATCTACTTTGCCCATTTTATAATTTTCTAACTTTCTGGTTAGCTGAGTATATATATATTAGTGGATAATTTATGATGCACCACCCTGCATGACTGCTATCATTGTTTTTGTTTTTTTTAATAAACTGCAGGAGATGGGATTACACAATACCTCTTTACAGCTTGCAAAAAATACAATGCTCTTCTTATTCAGGTGACTTCTCAGGAAGGAGTACAACATATTGACTTTCTGGTGCAGTTCACAAACAATGTAGTTCTGTTCCAAAGTTGCTGGAGTACTAAAAGTACCAGAAAAAGAGAAAAACACAGCAGATAAAAACATCAGGGAAAAAAACAATGAAAACTAAGCAAGATATGTCCAAGCAAGCATTTTGTCTCAAAACATTGTCAAAATATAACAGGATTTTTCAAGATAGGAGGAATCCTTTGTTTTTGCATGGCATTTGCTAAGGACCATATTAAGGCAAAACATAAATGTCACTTCATTTTGTTATCAGTTAAGTGCAATTAAAATTAAACAGAGTTATTCAAATTACTGATGCCAGATTGTTTGAGGAACTGTCTTTTCCCAGTTACAGCTACCTACCCCCATCAGGTCAAGGAGAGTCATGCTGCGAGTTCTGTCCACTAAGCAGCTCAATCTGGCAGGACCCAGAAAGTGTGCCTTTTCTGCTGTGGCTTATGCACTCTGGAATATTATGAGTTTAGCCCCATCCCTGTTAGCCTTTCAGAAAGCCCTTAAAATGTGGTTCATCCATCAACCTTAGAGATCCTATGGGGAGCCTGCAATGTGGCTTATATGATGTCAAGTGACTGTTATATGCCACCATCTTTGTTTTTTTAATGTTTTAATTTATGTTTGAGTGATTATGATTTTGATTATTACATTTGTATGCCATGACTTATGATTTTACTTCTGCCTTCTACAGTGCTACTGCTTGTCGCAAGCAGGCTATGAGGCAAATGGTGACCACTTGACCATGGGACACTGTGATGGTTGCAAATGTGAGGACCAGTCACAAAGCAGTTTTTTTAGCAGCATTGTAACTTCAAAGAAGGCAGTCAGTAAACAAGGACTACCTATCTTTAGACCTCAACACTACAGTTTCACTGTTTTTCTGCTTCAAAATAGCACACAAGCTGGAGACACAAAAAATGGAATAAGTGGCAATTGTTGCTCCTTGATCCAGGCTAAGTTCAGAGCAGCGAGGCGGGGAAGTGAAAAGATGTTTTGTTCACCCCAGAAATTCAGACCCTCCTGCAGGATAAACCACAAGAACAGCATTCGCACAATCTAAGGCACTGAATAATGAATAAACAAGGGCGAAAGATAGCTTTAGGCTATCCACAAGTTGACATAGATGCGTACCTCAGGACCAGAAGAATTTTTAAAAATGTTTATTTGTATCCCACCTTTATTGTTTTTATAAAATTTGTTCAAATTGTAATCCTAAACATGGAATTGTAAGTATAAACATTATGTGGTCCACTCCTGCAATTGTTTTTAATTTAGTTGGAAACTGCATAATACAGTGGAACCTTGGATTGCAAGCACCTCAATGCATGAGATTTTTGCAAGACAGGCAAAAATTGTTAATAAAATTTATTTCGGTTGATGAGTGGCAACTCGCAAGATGAGCGCCGCGCGATGAGCTCACGCGGGAAATCTCACAATGGAGCCGACAGTTCTCCTCTCTCGCTGAGTAAATAGCGTAAATTAAGTGAAAGGCATTCAAGAGAAGGAACTGCCAAGATTTGGACTCCGGATTCTCCCTCCAGACAATCCCCTCCCCCTCCTCTCCTCCTTCTCATCTCCCTCGCGCCAACTGAGACTGTCCTCAAAGCACATGCATGCACACAAAAACACACACCCTCGTTGCCTGGCACCATCCAGCCGGTCTCCTCCTGCCCATCTCTTCTTCCCTCTTATGGCAAGGAGGCAGGTTAAGAAGAGAAACATTTCCAAACTGCCCAGGAAAGACCCCCAGAAAGGCATTGCTGAGGGAAAAAGGAAAAAGCCCTTTTGCCTCTAGCAGCGGCGGCAGTGGATCCTCCGATCCTGCAGGGGCTGCCGGACAGCAACTGGCCTAGCAGCAGCCGAGGCCAGAATCTACCTCGAAGCAGATCCGTAAGTGCTGGTTAGTTTGTTCTATTTCTGCTTTATATTGTGTGTTAATCACTGTTACTTGTTTCAGATGTTAGGGACAATCATTTCTACATAAAATTCCATTGAAAGTGATTTTTTGGTGAATATTTTTGGGGGCATGGAACAGATTGCCTAACTTTCCATGGTTTCCTATGGGAAACCTTGTTTCAGTTTAAGAGCATTTCGGACTAAGAGCAGTCTTCCAGAACGTATCAGTCTTATAATCAGAGGTTCCACTGTAACTGCACTTCAATTGTTTGGTCACCCACATACATCTTTAAGAACTGAAGACTTTGAGATCCAATAACAAAATACTTGGACTACTCCCAACAGTCACACGGTTAGCTGGTGTTACCTCTTTAAAACTGACTATTTATATACTTGTTTTAGCTTACCGCTTTCTGCCTCAAAGTCCAAAGTTACACATTGCAGGGATTTCTTAGGTACACAGTTATTGAAATGAGACAGCAAGCATTGAAACAAAAATTCTACAAACACACTGTCACTGATCCAGATTACCTTTTTCTCCTCGGTGTGCCTGCCTCTGTTTACTGGCCTGCTTATCCTAAACCCAAGACTGGAAATTCCCAGGTTCAGAATGGGACGAAACAAAACCAAAAACACACGTATTTCTTTGAAGATTACAAAAGCTGAACTCCAACCTGAACTTGGCTTTTTCATGCACCCAGATGTATTCTGGATCCCTCAAGCTCAACCGAGCAAGGTCCTTCACAGATTTGGTTTGTGTGGCTGAGAAAAGCAGCGTCTGCCGTTTTTTGGGAAGATTTTGTATAATTGCATTCATGGTATCAGCGAAGCCCATGTCCAGAATTCTGTCAGCTTCATCAAGGACTGGAATGAGAAAAGCAGGTTGGAGGCATCAGATTTTTTTTAAGTTTTAATAGTTAAATAAAACACAATTGGCTGTTTCACATAACTCAGTTAAGTTGGGGATCTCCTATATATCGCCCAATCTGATGTGCTAGTCATGGTAAATATTTGACTTATGATCACAATTGGGACCAACATTTCAATTGCTAAGCAAGGTGGTTTTTAAGGAAGTCGTGCTCCATTTACATCCTTTTTTGCCATAGTTGTTAGGCAAATCACTGCAGTTGTTAGGTAAATCATGCAGTTGTTAAGTGAATCCAGCTTCCCCTTTGTTTTTGCTTATTGAAACCAGCTGGGAAGGTCGCAAATAGAGATCACTTGATCCCAGGAGGCTGCAACTATCATAAATACATGTTGGTTGCCAAGTGCCCAAATTTTAAACAAGTGACCATAGGGATAGTGTGATGGTTGTAAATGCCAAGGGCCAGCTGTGAGTCTCTTTTTTCAATGCCATTGTAAATTCAAATGGTTGCTAAATGAATCATTGTAAGTTGAAGACTACCTATAGACATCTCACCTGCTCTACCCCTAATGCATGTAACACCCCAGTTTTGTGCATACATTTTTGCTATTCCCAAGTCCATGCAGCCACCTACACAGTTCTTTTAATTTTTTTAAAAATAACATATTTAGGCGACTTCTCCAGGAAGCTGGAAAAAATGAAAACAGTATACTTATTTTGGATGAGTACATTCTTCTCTTTACTTCCATTTAAGGAATGGTCTTTGCATGCTATGAATTGCCCAGAGCGACATAAGCGCATCAGCTTCATAAGGAGTTCAAAGTTAGAAAGCAGTAGCTTTCGTATCAAGTTTTCAAGTAAAACTCCAAATCAGAATTCACACTGAACACATCCAGAGTGAGAGTGTCTCAACAAATATTTTATACTTACTCAGCATTTGCAGATTAGAGGCATGAAAATAAGAAGTTTCATCCATGTGTTGTAAAAGACGACCAGGAGTACAAATGAGAATATTCATACTATGGATTTTGCTTGATTCTTGTTTCAAGTCCTAAAAAAGCAGATTGGTTAGGAGTTTGGGATGCACACTTTTATTAAATGCATTCCATAAAGTCACTTTGAGCATGGCACCCCACTTAACAAAACAGATTGGAGTTTTCTCCATATTTTCTCCATACATCTGCGCAACAAATTATGCACATACACACAAATACATGCAATATTGAAGATGAAATAGCCTCCAGTCTGTGATAATTTCAGTGGGTACAGCATCACAGCTTATCCACACATACCAAGCCTCCATTGACAGGCCACACATCAAAATATATATTTGGAAAAAGAATAACGTCTCTAAAGTGGCTGTACAGCAGTTTATGAAATTTGAAATGATCCAGGCTGAGTGGATTAAAACCCCATCAACCTTAATTACTTACTATGCTAACTAT
>JANHZU010002142.1:113666-124872 GCA_032468055.1 Acrochordus granulatus | reverse complement strand
GGTGTGGGCTTAGGAAGACTCCGGGAGGCAGTGCAAGACAGGGGAACCTGGTGTAATGTAGTCCATGGGGTCGCGAATAGTCAGACACGACTGCGCAACTGAACAACAACAACATCAGCTTTTTAATAAAAGTGAGATTATCACTTTAGCATGGCAGCCATGCCTTCTTTTGAAGTTCAGGAAATAACGTTTTTCTTTTGGCAACAGCCATTATTTCTTCCTTGTTTTTTTTATGTGCAAAAACTAGCCTATGCCTGAACTAAACAATAGGGTTGTATTCTGGAGTCCTTGAGTGTTGTAAGTGCTAAAGAAACAAGATGAATTGAAAAGAAGATGCAACATATTTTTTTAAAGAGTGTCTGTCTTATCTTACATCTAATCAATGTTTTTATTGTTGCTTTTTGACATACCACAACACAAAGACTTGACCACCCCCACTTAATAAATATTTTCACTTAGCCTGAATTACTTGTGGTTTGAACTTTTGGGGGTAGGGAGTGAAAAAGCCACTTTGCAAAATTATTGTCTCTTATCCAAATTCAGGGAAAATAATTGGGTGCCTGAGTTTTAAAGGCAACAAAGGAAGCCATCTGAGAATACCATGGACTTCAAGAGTGACATTAACACTCAAGGCACAAATGACCAGGCTCAAATTATCCTATTGCAGAAACATTATTCAAAGATCTAGTTCTCTGGAGAAAACTCTTAATGCTGGAAAAGATGGAAGAAAAGAAAGAAGAAGATGACCAACAGCAAAGTGGGTGGACTTACAATGGTGATGAGCACATGAGACTTAAAGAATATTTTAGGGATAGATCTTCATGGAGAAAAATATACTTATATGTCACTAGAAGTCAAAAACAACTTAATGACACATAATCATTCATAATCATTGAGAAAGCCTTCTGGATAGAAAGCAAAATATCTCTGATAACATCTTGTCCTTAAAACCCAGTTGCCTTTTTTAAGAAACTTTGCAAAACATTTTTTGCAATTTTTACTACTTATCATGATGTGGATTAATGAGAATATTCATAGACATGTGCTGAAAGGCAATCAAGCTTTACTGCCCAACGTCTCTCTGTTTATTTTGCCATGTGAATACCTCTGTTGCTTCCTGCATCTTTTTCCCCCCAAGCGCCCTCCCTTCCACTAGGAGCTGACCACCCTCTTTCAACTGGCTGCGGGTAACCTTGCTGTGTTTCCTCACCTTCCCCCACCCCCTTTTTAGAAACGCACTTATTTCCTGACCGTCCTTTTCATTTTTAGAGAGATTGGAAAAGCCTTCCGGATAGAAGGCGAAACTTCTCCCATAACATCCCGCCACTAAAGCCCGGTTGCCTTTTTTAAGAAACTCCGCAAAAAAATTTTTTTTTTTGCAATTGTGGCTGCTTATCATGACCCGCACGAAGGAGGCTATTCGTGGGCGTTCAGGCGGCTCCGTTCCACGTCCTTCTTGAGCCTTTCCAAAGCGGAGCCCCCTCAGGGAGAGCGTCGCAACGCGAGGAGCCCGTCGGACGCAGGCCGCGGAGAGCGGCCCCGGGAGGATCCTGCCCGCCGCGCCTCTTCTCACCTCCGAGCAGCGCCTCTGCAAGGCGGCGATGGCCTCCCGCTCCAGCTCCCACGCCGGTTTCTTTCGCCCGCGCTCTTGCCGCTGCTTGTCCCGGCGCCTGGCGTTCCTCTTCTTCCAGCGCTCGAAGCTGCGCACCGGGTCGGCGATGAAGCCCGGCCCGGTCCCGCCGCGTCGCTCCATCGCGGCTCGGCGGCTGCGAGGGGCGGCACGCGCTGCCGCGGAAAGGACGCGACTCGGGAGGGACGAGCGCGCAGAGATGACGTCGCCAGCAGGCTCCACCCTCCTCGTATTGGCGCGCGAATGAGCGTGGCTTCGGGCCTTCGCGTCGGGCCGCGGTGCCTCAGGGTTTGCGCGCCGCGGCCTATGATGAGGAGGCCGGCTGGCTTTGGAGAGGGATTAAAAGGAGCACGTTCGTTGGGACGCTCAATCCTTCCATTAACAAGGGGGGGCAAGATTTAAATTGCCCCCGTTTACAGCCCGGTTTTTGGCAGCTACGCGAAAGCGACCCTGGTCTGGAGCAGAGGTGGCTGGACTCAGCCCTTGAGGCCTCTTGAGGCCCAGCCGCCGTCTTTGAGCCGAGTATTTTGTTCCGCGGTTTCCTGCTCCCCGTTTGGGAAAGTGTTCAGGTATTCGGAATATTTTTCTTATATGAGACTGGGGAAGACTCCGAGATGGGAGTGGAAACGCTTCTCTGCGACGCCTGAAAGGAAACGCCCGGCTGCCTTTTTTAGAAGTTGGTGCGCGGGGCCTTTTTGCCATTTTGCTGCAAGGCATGACCTGGATTAATGAGAATGTACATAGACGTACCTTACCTGGTTTTTTGGGATCTCTAACACGATATGTTTAAATTAGTTTCAATTTTGTTGGTTTGTTGTTTGCCGCTTTTCATTGCCTATAGAAAAATCTTTTATGACTTTGTGTTGTGCAAATCTAGTCCAAGCATTGCCGAACATATTCTGAATATCTTTTTCTCAGTACTGTCCATAATTCATACTGCATAAACTAAAAAGCTACTTTCTGGTAATTGTTAGGGTGAAAGTTTACAATAAGAGTCTCCAGCTTATGGGCTACGAATCCATGAAGCCCTTGGAGCAATTTTTGGCAGCCTGTAAGAGAAGAGTATTTTAAAAAATAATTTAAGAATTTTTATTTAAAAAAAAAATAAGCCTTTGGACCACGTAACTCAGCTGATGGGGACTATCCCAAAAGCATGTACTGTCTCTGCTCATTTCAGTAGATGTAACAAGCAAAGTGTTTATGAATATTCAATTTTTCCCATTTTTACTACTTAACAAGCAAAGTAAAAACAAACCAGACAGAAGGAAAGACAAGGAGAGCAGAATAATGCCTGCCTTCTCCATGGCCCAGAACAATATTTGATTAATTAGAGACTTATCCACAAATGAAAAAGGCTTCAAGAGTTGTGGCCCCCAAACAAGACCTCATGTGGCAATTGATGATTTTACATTTGAAACCCTGATTTTACATATCTGATGAAATTGATAAAGAACAGTTGCTTCTGGATTCAATAGGAATTTTATAACTTTATATATTCCATATCATTTTTCTTTATATGAGACTGAAGAAGACTCCTGGATTGGAGTTGAAATATTTCTCTGTAACAGCTAAAAAAAAAAGTCTAGTTGCTTTTTTAAATTGGGTGTGAAAGATTTTTTTTTTTTGCAGTTTTGCTACAAGAAATGACCTGGATTATTGAGAATATATATAGACATAACCTGTTTTGGAAAAAAAAAGAAAGTCATTTTCCAAATGGGTGTCAGCCACATTATGTAGATTATTCCATGAAATCAACACCACATGATGTCTTTAAATACTTATATTTTGACAGGCGTAACAATCTTGCAAATCTAATTCTGCTGTACAGTACTTCTTTCATTTTACAGTTCAATGACTTAGGGAAGTATCTGAGCTACTTCCATGTTATCTGGATTTTTTGTACTTAAAAATGTTTAGCCCCTGTAGCCTTGGGCAGTCTTTTCTCAACCTCAGCAGTTTTAAAATTCTTGTTAGGGAATTTTGGGAGTTGAAGTCCAGATATCCTCAGGTTGCTGAGATTGAGAAATACTAGCCCAGGCAATGGAGCTGACATATCTCCATCAAGGTCCTCTTCCTTACACTCTACAGCAGCATTTTTCAAACTTGGCAACTTTTAAGATTTGCAGAATTCAATTCCCAGAATTCCTCAGCCAAGCTACAGTGGGTGGGCAGTAATACCACCTGTTTTGATTGTGTATCATCAAGGCTAGGATTTTCTTGGGACAAAGCTTGGGTACTTTGTTTTTACTTTTGAAATCTTAATGGGTTTTCTTTTCAAAGCAGCTGCAAAAATCACTACTAATTACGGTGACCGTGCTGCTGAACCACTAAAAATACAATTGAAAAGGGCTTCAAGGATGCAAAAAGAGGTTCAAGAGCCTCAAGTTGCTGAGATCTGTTCTAGAAATGAAATATATCTTGTCCTGCCGAACTGTGGTCATCTCTAGAAGTAGCAGCCTTAGTTGTAACAGTGGATTACAAGTATCAGTGCTCAACTAGTTACCTGCACTTTTCACTTCAGTTCTGGTCAACTGAAGTGATGGTCAATTAGATTAATGTAGCCATTATGTTAGGCAACTAGGTGAACATTTTCAGATCATGCATTTTATTGTGTAAACACAAACATGGTCTCATAAATTTCATGATCTTTTGAAATCTGGTTTGGGAGAACTTGCACTGCTTATTTTTAGAGTGGTCATGGTTTCGCAAAAGGAGTTTGTTCTGAGAGCAATTGCAAAATGTTGACGTTTCGTGCACAAAAGGGCCACATCAACATCACTGATAAAACCAGACTGAGAAAACACTGATTTTAATAATACTGATTTTACAAGGGGTATAATATAAGGGGTCCTGAGTCTATAGTCGTGTTACATTTTCCAGAAAATAATGGTAATATTCCCAGATGATAGCAACTAGGAATATCATCTTGGCTGATCTTGAAAAAGCAAAAATCCTAGCACTATAAACTAGACTGCAAAATTAAAAACAATCCCCTGAAAAGTTTATTAAATTTCTACACTGCCATCTCACCTAAGTGATTTGGGGCAGTTTACAACAACATAATCATGCAAACCCATCATGACATGACAGTAACCATCTTCCATACTGTTGCCAGGAAAACAGCTTGGACGTGTTAATGTAGTCCTTCATCGAGCTTCATTTGAGGGAAACTTTTCTAAAGTTAGTAATGCAAAAAAATGTAAATTCCAGATAAATACAGAAGCTTTTGTTTTCACAGATGCCAGAGGATAATTTATGCTTAGCAGTGGTCCATCTGGCATATGGTTCAGCTGTGATTAACGGGGGGAAAAACAACGCAAACGAGAGAACATTTCATTCCCAAGCTGAAACAGGTGACAAAGCAGTGAGTGTTATTCCAAGGAAATGTTTGTGCCCATCTCAAGTTAGAGAATGATGTCTACAAAGAAAGAAATGTTGATCCCAAATCCCTGGAAAGATGGGTATGAAATGGTGATGGGAATGGTCACACCACACCCAGGGCACAGTCAGGCATGCGAACAGAGTAATAAAATGCTTCCCTATGCAAATTTGAGTGAGGAGAGAGAGCAACAGCCATGAGGCTGGGCAAGGGTGCTGCTTTATCTTGGCCCGTTTAGTTGGAAGTCCTTAAACTAGGGACTGGCGATTTTTTCCGGCCACATTTTTTTACATGTCTTTTCCTTCTTCGGTGGCTGCAGGAAAGATGGCAGCAGCATGAAGGCATCCTTGTCTAGTGACAGAAAACCACACAGCCAAATTTCAATCGTGATTTTAAGGCAAGGTTTCCTCAATAGAGAGAACCAGGGAGTAAAGCCGGGGGGAGAGGCATCTTCGGAGGGAAGGTCAAAAAGTCAAGATGGCTCCTGCAACTACACAGTCAAAGCCCTTCCTTTTTAGGTCCATCGACCATCTTCGCTCCATCACCACAACCCCTTGGATTATATGCCCCGATGTTCTACTCCACTGAACTTTACTCAAAAGGATAATTTTGGGTAGACAGAAATAGGATCACACTGTAATTCCAAAACCAGCTTGTGAATTCACAATATTCTCTGCGTGGATCCCACCCAGTCTATTGTGCTTTTCACATATTCACTTTATTCTGTTGTGGGCATATGATGCAATTGTTTTGTTATCTGCTTTTGTTACCTGAGCAGGTGCCATCTCCCTGATTGTACCATACTGAGACACTTGGAAAAATAGGAATTACAATAGAAGATAAATAATATGAAGTGTTGGAAGTGTGATATAGGAGAAAGTAGAATGGGGAAGCTTTTAGAGAGGGGGGAGAAAAAAATCCATTTTATTTTACTTTAGAATTTATAAAAACTCTCGGCTCTCTTCTTCCAAGAAAGATGTTTCAAGTCTTTATGGTTAGGAAGAAATACAAAAACTCTTTTGTTCCTAAAAAACATAGTTACTAATTCTTGGCACTACTTTTGAAGTGCAGAAATTACATATACACATTTTGATCACTTTTAAATACCAGAAGTGAGTATAGTCCGATTAATTATCTGTGTCCTCTTTGGACAACCAGTGTGAGTTTGGCTGTATTCATAAGATAATCTTTTTTTTTTCAATGAGGGGATTATATTAGTTGCCTTGGAGGAGAAGGGTATCTCTTGATCTGACCAACTTGGGTCCAAATTTCCAATTCTTATTTTTAGAGAAGATTTCAGGCAGGGTACTATAGCAATTCATAGCTGCAGACATTCCTAGATGAAGCAGATTTTCTCCACCCCTTTCAGTCAGGGTTGTGGGGTAGAAATTACATGGATTACTCTAGCAGACGACCCTTGGAACCTGGATGGAAAAAGTACACTCCTCATGGTCGTATGAGACAGACCTCTTAGCAGCCTTTGATAATCAACCCTGGTGTCCTGCACTGACTGGATATGGATTGATATTATTCTAGAATAGTTCTGCTTCTTCATTAATAAGTGCCAAGAGCTAGTTTTGACCTATAAAGTCCATCCTTTTTTTCATGAGAATAATCTTCTCAACAGAATCTGCCATCTTGTGCATTCAACCAGGAAGAAGTGCTGTGGATTCTTTCCTTCCTTCCTTCCTTGAACTTGTTTGCTGCAAGTCTCACAGAAGCAACTCTTGGTGGCTTATAGTCCATAACAAGTAAAAAACAATTAGTATTAATAAAAACATGAAAAAGTAATACACAATTTAAAGTTTAACTAGATAGGAAGGGAGCAAAATACACATGGAGGAGGTGAGAAAACTTATTCAAACCTTTACACCATTTCTTTGCCCTTGGACTTCCCAATACCTTATACTTCAGATTCAGTAATTATATATGACACAGAAAAGGGTTGTATAAAAAACGAACACTAGCAATAATCTACTTCTGTTTATTTGATAAGGGAGTTCCCTCATAATGGTTTCTCAGAACTGTCTTTTATTTATCTTTTCCAGACTGAAGATGGGAAGATCATGGACAAAAATAAAAGGCAAAGCAATAATAGAGTTATTTGGAATTTGGCAGCATATAAATCATATACTTTATTACTGTAAATTAAAGAGCTCCATAATTTGTACATGCTAATTTTCTGTCATAAAATTTTGCCATATGATGATATACAGTATATGCTTTTGACTTACTTTTCCTGTGATATTGCCTGCCTTGAATAAGCAGAGAGATCACCATCTTTCCTGGAGTAAGATTGGTCTCCACTTAAATAACAAAAAAGCAGCTTTGTTGGCTCCTTTCCTTCTTGACTCACTCTTAATGAGTCTAAGGAAAGGAATGTTGTCCCAACTAATGTGTAGTAACCTCTTTATAAGGTGCTTTTTCTGTGTAGTGTAGGGTGTACTCCCAACATTTTTTCTAGACACTACAAATTATAACAGCCTTTAAATAAAATCCACAATAGTCCATTTACATTTAAAATAAATAGCCAATTTAGTCTAAAAATCCAAGTGAAATTCAAGCTAACTTTCTCACCTGTATCCTTTTAGGGATTAGCGATTCCAATCTGAGGTTTACCCTTTTTCTTGAATTCTCCTAATTTCATAAATAAGATCACGAATATGATAAAGCAAAGGTATGTGCTCATACTTGGGCCTATCTTGTAGTAGTAACCTGTGTATCCTTCCGTGTTTTTAACACATTGGTGGAATCTCATCCAACAGCACTGATGGAAGGACAGGCAGGATAATACATTGCAGATTGCTGGGACATGGTTGTGAGACCCTTTGCCGATGAAGTTGTTGGTACTGGATGCCAGTTGGACTGAATTTAGCAAGGGGATATTTTCCAATGTTATTGGCATTCTTTGTGTTTGAAGAAATGGATAGGAACCCATGTAGCAACAGTGCTGTCACCTGTGGGCTGGATCCTTGCCCAACCTGACTCCTTCAGGCAGTGGGAAGGACGTGTTGGATTGGATTTGGGAAGAGATTAATAGCTGTTTGAGAGAGGGTGAGGTGCCACCAACCCTGAAGGAGGCAATGGTGTAATCTCTCTTAAAGAGGCCATTTTTCAGTGTTTGGCAACTTATGCCCAGTATCCAGATGTAGGAGATGGTGCTAACTATCTAAACTAAGAAAAAAAGAGATGTATCTTTAAACACAAACTATCAAGGATGGAGCATCCTGTAAAGGCTCACCTAATAAATAGACTTAGTCCACCACATAACCAAACATTCAAAATTCAAAAAGAGCCTGACTTAATACATTACTAATCAAGAAGGCCTGGAGAATTCACATCTCACTTCTCGAGATTCTCTGAATCTCACATTCTTGCCACTAAAAACTAATGAAAGAAAATCTGAATTGTATTTCCTTGATCATGCTGTGCAGTAAAGGACCTTGACAAAATGTTTCCCTTTCTGGAAAGGAAGGACTGTCAGCTACAGAAGTCAATTATCTATATCCCTTCAAATTTCAGAATTCAGATCTGGGCATAGGATAGTAACCATCCCTTTTAGAGCTCTTAGTAGCATGCACTGCCATCAACAATGACACCCTGCTGAATTGGGGCACTGTTTTACAATGATTCTTCAATGATCAAAGCGAAAAAAAGTCAAGTTGATAGTCAAGGGAGAGGAGAAGTCGAGCATATGGTTGCGTCAGCGTGAGGTGTCACACTGAAGACTTGAGCTATCCCTTGTGTTGTCTTACGTCTTTGTGAAACCACCTTGAGAAGTTATCTGCCCCTTTCAGGTGAAGTGTCAGATGCCATTACCCCCACAATAGACTGGAGGTAATGTGGAGACTCTTCCCTGGTGTTTGGATGCTGTGAGGGCCTAGATGGGATAAAACAAATTCAAATTAATTCCAGCAAGTTGGAGCCACTGCTCATCAGAAACATTACGTCTTCATTTCCAGTAGTAGCTCTTGACAATATTCCTAAGAGGCAGACTCATGATTTTGGATTCCTCCTGGATTGGTGACTTGCAGAGCAGCAGTTACAAGAAATATTCAGGGAGATTTTGGCCAACCAAGACTGATCAGGAAATCTTGGCAATAGAAACTCAGACCTTCATCCCCTGTGCACTATTCTTATGCATTTTATATAAGGATGCCTTTAAAACCATTCAGAAGCTACCACTGATCCAAAACATTATGGCTGGATTGCTAGCAAGAAAGGTCTACTATTCCAGGATAATGCTGTCACTGCCATTGTGGTCCTGATCATCAGTAGGTTTCTGAGACCTTCAGATCTACAAAGTGTGGATTTATATGATATGGCTCTGAGTTACTTTAAGAAACATCTCCTCCAAATAAATTATGCACATCCAGTGCCACTCCCCCCAAAGGAGATGTTTAGAGCCCAATCCTCATAGAGATAAGAAAACATGGAGACCTTCTCCATTGTGGCTCTGAGCTTGGCGCCAAAGCTGACTCCTATCCCCGGTCTTCTCTAAGGTGAATATTATTTTGTTTAGGTGGAACATTGTCTGCCAGCTTTAGCTGACAATTTATTCTAATTTAGTTCTATTGTATGAATCCAGTTTATGTTTACAGACACTGATTTAAATAAAATCAGAGATATGTAGGGGGCGATGGTAATACATCTCTCTACACGTGTACATGACCCTCTTCATAATTGCTTCTTTTAATTGCAGCATTCAACTCTCTCAGATACCCATCATGTTCCCTTTCCTGGGGCTCCGAGATCCGGCTTTCCATAACCAAGGACTATGGGCTTTGTTGGGACAAACATGTTACCCATCGGTCTTGTGCACGCACAGCTAGATCACTGCCAGAACTTCCTTGCTACTTGGTCAAATAATACTAATGCTAAAGCAAATCCACCCAGAATCGCTGGGTGTTGGGTGGCATACAAAGTTATAATTATAGTGATTATTATTATACTATATTAAACTTTCAGTTTCTTGACATTTAAAAACAAAACTTGGCATTACTAAAACAGGGCAGTGGTTATGGAGGGGTTTGGGCATTCCATCAAGAGCTTTCTTTTCTATTTCTAGTACAAAACCAAGGAACACTACATACTTGCCCTTGCTCCATGGTGTAACTTTTCCTGTAATTTAATTAATTGACTTAATTAAACTTAATTAAACTTGTCTTGCGCATTATTTTCTAATTATCACAGTTATCTCCCAGAGCAATTAATTCAAATAGGAACAGATTGGATTCTAGTTCTTCAGTACCTCTTGGCTAACTGCTGTGAGGTTATCACAATTTTTTGCTTTTCTTACGAAAAGTTTTTCTGTACTGTGCCTTTTTTTGTTTAGTATTTCAACTAGCATTTTTTTCACCCTTACCACTTTTGCAACTTTGACTATAAAGAGGTATAAAACCTTCCATTTACAGCACCATATCAAAAACGAAAGCTTAAGAACAAAACTAAATGGCCCATTTGTTAATATGTATCTCAGTGCCTGCTTTAGTAACACTGAACTACGTCTGGTGCTAATTATCCCGTCAGTTTTCATCATCCAGATGTTGAAGCTAGTTTTATGTCAATTCACAAAATAAAACTGACTTTTGACAGAACATAAGCTAACCCATAGACTCTTTAAAGTAAGCATAAACATTAGAAGAGTTTCTGGGTTAGCTTGTATTCTGTAAATGTTGCAGTTCTTTTTGGAATCCTTGTGCTCTCTGAGCTTGGTTGTTCTTCTGCAGGTGTTTCAACACCAAACTAGGTAACATCATCAGTGCTGGAGGGGAGTGAGGTTTATTCTCTTTATTTTTTTATGTCTGGGAAAATATATCTAATCATATTGATCATCCTGCTTGAAAAAAATGCATTTTAAAACAGACTGTAGTATAGAATAGATTTTTAAAAAATGAAGATGAGAATTTTTTTCCTAGTCAGCCACTGCTTGGAAGAAACAGGCAAAATAAATTTTAACTGTGTGGTAGTTGGGGAATTCTGGGTGTTGAAGTCCACATATGTTAAAGTCACCAAGTTTGAAAAATCCTGCTTTAGAACCATATTATGGACAAGGCTAAGATATATTTAAAGTAAAAATACTAAAATGAATACCTGTAATTTTGTAGTCCTTACCTCTGACTTTTGTTGTTCAGTTGCACAGTCGTGTCTGACTCTTCGCGACCCCATGGACTGCATTACGCCAGGCCCCCCTGTCT
>JANHZU010002142.1:71798-91494 GCA_032468055.1 Acrochordus granulatus | reverse complement strand
GGTGGACACCCAGAATTTTAAGAAATGGACGGACGGGGTGTTCTTGGAATAAAGGTCCACATAGTTGAAGAATGCCCAGGTTATAGCAGCTGTGCGAAGAGAGAATATCTTCGGTTTTAGGCTGGGGTGCTCCATGAACACAGGCACTGTGGCTTATAAACAGCGGTGTACTGTATGGTGTGTTGTTTAAATTCAACTAATTGAGGTTTATTCATAAACCATGGCGAATAAGTCATCAGTTAGGTGAACCTAGCCATTGTAGCGATCAGCTCAGAAATGTCCACCTTTGTTTCTAAAGAGTAGCGTCACCGTAAATTTGAATCCCGAAAGGCAGCGGAAAGAATAAAGGGTCTGTCCTACTGGTTCTCAAATAGGTTGCCTGCCTTTGCAGGGCATATTCTTGTTACAAACAGACCGAATGTTGGCCCGTAGTCATAACACGGCTGCTTTCACCAGCAATTGAGAGTTTGCCCTCACCACATCTGTATTTCAACAATCATCAGTAAGTTTTAAGGGGGGGAACCAAATGGAGAAGATTCAGAATATGTGTACATTTACTATCCTATGTCAGCCCATCCCGTTTTAATTGGAGGGAGCGCATGTGTCGTTAAAAACCCAAATACAATGAAAGGAGCTACTTCAGTGAGGTAGCCATCCTTGAGTTTGAAATCAGCTGAAGCTGTTCCAAAAGACTTCATTCAAGAGTGCAATTTTAAAATGCTGCAAGTTCGCTGATTCCTGCTCTAGCGCTTAAAATAAGCTTTGTATGTGAATGCTTCATACTTCGTTGAAGAAGTATAAGTCTGAACCGAACGTACAACATGATTTTAGGTATTTGTTTAGTATGGCTGTTACACTTGAAATTACTCCCAAACTATATATTTATACAGTAGTTTGATTCATCTAAATGGAACTATTCAAGTAAGACTCTAATTATAATTAATTATCTGTTTGTGTAAAATACGTGATTTAAATGTGAATTCTTTTTGGGGGGAAAATCTGTGCATAAGAAGAATATGGTCTAATTAAGCTATATAGCTTTTTGTATTGGAAAAAGACTTTGGAACTTGTAAAAAGTTCACAGAAGCTTTTTTTTGGCCGAAAATAGTTCCATGTGTCAAGTTCAGAACAGTCCTGCACGGGCATATGTTTACAGGCATACAAAACTGTCCTTTAGTATTCTCTTCCTGCGCTTCGCATTCATGATTTTGTTCTTCTGTACACGGTAGCCACGTTGTTTGTTTTGACATTAATTTGAATTAATTTTCAAATTCCCTTCCGGTGCAATTCTGTTCTAGGCATCCAAGACTTTTTTTACAGAATCCTACCTGTACAAACAAAGCTGTAATTCCACTCAAGAGCAAAATTCCTTCGTTGCAACTTAATCTCAGGAACGCTGACAGTTGTTTGGTATTTGCTCACACGGGGCAGGTACCGTTCCCCTTCCAGAGTAATCGAGTCCAGACGAAGGTCAAACTATGGCCCCTGACTCACCCATTCCAAAGTCCAGCTAGAGCCACGTTTCAGGGCTAAAACTGAAGAGCAGAAAGGAACGGAAGTATGGTAACCCCAGGACTAGTGTACCTTCTCCCTTACTTAAGACAATGGGATTCAGATAATTCTAAACCTCTTGATTGGCCTTCAAAAATAAATGACTTTTATAGGCTCTTTGAACAATTTAGGACCATACGACTGATTTGGTCAGGGGCCTTCCCCAACCATCTCTCCACTGCTTACTGGAGAGGCCATTTCAGAATAAGTGGCAGGTGAACCTCAACAAGCCCAAGGACTGAAAAAGTGTCTTTCTGGGGTGAGTCCTACCAAAGAAGCCCTTCTGCACTTTTACAGGGTTCCATCTGGAGCTTATGACATGCGTAGCAGTCCTACATTTGATGTCTGACACGACTGCTTCCTAGGCACTTAGGTACAAAGAGTTTAGCAGTTTGTCCCCAGAAATTCCATGTTGTTCTGCCTTCTGTTGGGCAGAAGACTTCGTGTTTTACGGCAGTCTTCCCCAGCCCTTGGGTCTTCACATGGACTGGAAGAATTCTTGCTCACACATCGCAGTGCAAGTGGATATACTGTAGATGTAACCAGGGAAAACATCTGAAATAAGCTATTAATATTGACTACCGATATTTTTTAATAAATCGAGTATATTTATGATTGAATGGCCAAGTTGGTGTTCTTGTTTGTGTTCTGCTTTCATTCTGACTGCCTAACAGATGTTTCGATGTTCAGGGCCCACGCACCTGAGTGGCATGTTTACAGCTGTGATGTCAAAAGTGGATTCAAACGTTCAGAGTCCATTTTTTTGTCCCAACACGATGTCATCTTCTCTTAATTCTACGTAATATTTTGAAAGAATATAAACAAAAAGGGTATGCCTGGAAGTATAAGATAGGTAAGAAAGCAGAAACTGCAAGGTGCAGATGATTATCCGTGTAGTAGTTTACATGGAATATACTTGTTTAATATAGTACAAATCACTACCAAAACAATAAACAATACTGATCAATAGTGAAAGTTAGAAACCAAATTAAGATATCATTAAAAAGAAACAAAGGTTTGGATGTGGCATAAATCCATCTATAACAATATAATCCAAGAATGGTTTCCAGAGAGATTCAGCATCAGATTTACTTTGTTATGTAGAACATCATTCCTATCGTTGGAGCATGCCATGCTTCCAAAGAAGAAATTGTAGAAGGCGCATTACATTGTTTCAGCCATTAACATACACAAGGTAATTCAGTGAATTTTGAAGGAATATATGGTTTAGATGAATAAAAATACCTGTTGGTGATGCGATGACAGTGTTCAAAATCTGTCCCAGCCTCCTATGAATTATTTTTCAATATTACTGGGCTTTCAGTGTTGCCTTCACAGACGAAAATAAGGATCCAATCTGTTCGAAACATTTCCAGAAAATTTGTTTTAGCGATCAAGACTGGAGCCTTGAAGACCAAAGTCTTGAAGATCAATGACAGAGTATCTAATATAAAGTCTAAATATGGTGGTTAAAGTAAATTAAATACAGTATTTCCCTTCCACTCAAACTCCCACTGTTGCATCTTTTTAATTCTGTTCAGATTCTGAATCATAATTCCATATAATTTACAGGTTGCGCCTTGACAGATGTGCGGCATTTCATAGTGTAAGATGCCCAAATCCATTCAAACCCTGCGATGTCCCCCCTTGTTCCTATAGTTCTTCTGTTGCAGGATGGCTTACTTGAAGACGCTGGAAGCGACCGAATGTAGGAGAACCTGGTTTGGCCAGAGATGCAGAAGTGTTTATCTGTGTCCTGTTGAGGACATCATCTTGAAACTTACCGCCTCTCTACTCAACGGCCTTCTCGATTTATCGTCATGAAAACAAGATGAACAAGGTGCCTCCTGGGGGTCTAGGAAGAGGATTCATATCCCGAAAGGCGCACGATGGAACTACTTCATCGAAAAATCCTGGTTTGATCCATGCTTTGACAGGAGATCTGCAGGACTCGGCCTCTTCCTCATGGGCCGCCTTGAGTTAATCCTGTTGGGTTCAACGTCGGGTACGGACCTTTTTGCAAGAAAGAGCCTTCATTTCAATACACGGCTCTACATTTGCACAGGACGCTGATTAATTTTTACCGCGCAGGGCTGGGATAGATCGGAATGGAAACTTGGGCATGATCAGCCGATCGCGCTTGAGCACGCATGTCCACTCATTGAATACCATTTTCACCGTCTCCCTTGCTGCAAAACTGGATTTCAGAAGAGCCCGCTTCATGCCACCCGCCGTAAGGTGGTTCTACTTGCACACTCGCTGGCGTCTTAGTTCGAGCCCGTCCAGGTGGAAATCACAGATGCAATTTGCCCTTCCGTTCGGAGCTTTCTCAGCAGCGTCCCATCCACCGAGAAGTTTCCGTTTCAGCATCTGGCCCCTTTTGTGACAAGTTGAATGGGCTGGTACTTAGCCGTAGCGTGAATACAGCATGCAGGTAGTCCTCGCCCGATGGATTCAGCGCCCATTCATATTTATGGCACTGCTGAATGAAAGGACTTAAGACCTTAAGTTACAGCTGTGGCAGCCCCCCGCCATAATGTGATGAAACGTGGAGTACTTGGCAGCTCCCGCAATCCCGCCCCGGCTGCCCAGCGCTGTCTTCTTGCTCCATGGCTGATGAGGCACACCCAGTCTAGCTGGCTGGGGAAAAAAAATGCCATGAGCATGGCGCTCATCAGAAAGCTGCTGTTTTGGACTGTGTTCCTGGGCCAGGCTTCAGCTGCGGGGTGGGTGGGAAAAAAAGTCAAAAGCAGCCCTATTTTTCTGATCTTGAAAGGCAGATTCAGGCTGGGTGTTTCTTACCGATGTAGGAAATGTCCTTATAGTCCAAAAGCGATCAACTTGAAGCATTGCGATCTTCCACGGCCTCCACTTAAGAAATGGTCCTCTTCCACGTTTCAACCTACATCTGTGGCTGCAACCAGCGCATCCTTCCTCCAAGGTCAGCTGCGGTGGAGGCTCAGAGAGACCCGGAGCTGCCATGTTTCAGGGCCGAGGAAGCTGTGTTCAGGGTCACGACGCTGCCAAGACGATTGGCATGTCCAAGGTCAGCAGAAAGAACGAGAGGGGACAGGAAGGAGAAGCAGGCGACCACGAGCAGAAGTGGAATGATACTCTTGATGTCTTTTATAGGTGAATTTCAAAACAGAAGCAAAAAAAAAAAAGCCAGCCATATCCAGAAGCTGGAAGGAAAGGACAATAGTTTTACTCTCCAGGGGTCTTTACTGCTGAGCTACTCGAAACCCTAAGTTTCCAAAGAACATCCTTGCGCCTTCCTTGTACCTGCTCTCAGAAATGTGCAGGAGGAATAAGGTCTTCCCTGCATATGTATGCACGGGTGGCAAAGGGTTGACACCATGTCCCAGTGCAGCTGTGCCGATCGGAAACTTGTGCCCTTCTCACCGAATGGGACCGAATACCGCAGGAAGGGTGGTCCAGAGGAGGTTTTCTTCCTTTCCGTAGTGCCAGGAATAAGACCTCATCCCGGGTTGACTTGCACTGATGTGCCCAGAAGTTCTGCTCAAAGGACAGCGCATGAGTGCTAACGCACCTTTCCAGCCTATTTACAGGGTTCCAGCGACAAAATAAGCAGTAGCCATTGTATATGTTATACGTAAGTCAGTCCTCAACTTACAATGGGTCATTTAACGACCGTTCAGAGTTACAACAGCCTTGGAAAGGGTGCTTTACAGGTGCCTGTAGAGCCCTTCCAGCTGCCCTATAACATGACCCCATTTTGGGCACTCGGCGACCGGTTCACATTTACGACGGGTTGCCGAGTCCCGTGTCACGTGAACACGATTCACCCCATTTTTTGCCAGTTTTTGGCACAAAATGCCTCTTCGGAGACGGGATTTACTTAATCACCATGTAATCCAGAGTTACACCTGCAGATTCACTTAACAACTGCTGTATAAACAGTTGAAGAATCAAGTCTGGTCACATGGCAACCTTGACCGCGACAACTTATGAGTGAAATCCTGGTCCCAGTTGTGGTTGTAACTCAAGGACACCACTCAAACAGCAAAAAATATTGGGATTTTGAGTATTTCAGCACCAGATCTATGCAACTGCATCTCATTTTTCTTACCCAAAAGACCTGCCCGCTCATTCCAGATATATCACTGCTGGTTTTCTGTATCGGCAATGCAGAATTTGACTTGCGGTGAACGGAAAAGCACTCGGCACAGGCAACTTTATGATGTGGAGGCATTCTCTGCAAGGGCACGGGCATTGGCAAGCACTCTTCTCTCTCCTGGCCCAGCTTCTGCCTGCTGCCTTCCCCGCCTTCCCAATGGAAATCCCGGAGGGCATCATCAACGATACCCTCATCCTCTTAATCTCAAGTTTCTTTTAAGGCCAACTATTCAGCGACGTGGTAGTTTGGATTACCAAACTACCTGTGGTTTCCAACTCCGAGGCAATACGTCAGTGGCATTTCTGCTCTCGCACGGAATCCGTTTTTTGAGGCCACCTGCAAAGGTAAGGTGGAGCTTGCTGGCAACCTGACCATCCCCAATGAAAAGCCAGAGCAATAAACCCGATTGGTGATGGGCTGCGCATTCAGAAGAACGGCCACACGACGTACAGGGCAGCATAAACACTTCAGCGGGGCTCGCTTACCTACCCAAGAGTTTGGGAGAACAGCCAGGTTTTCAGCGTCTTCTGGAAGGCCATCGGGGGGGAGCCATGCCCAGCTTTGCGGGGATGACGTGCCAGAGGGCAGGTACTACAACAGAAGAGGCCCCAGAAGGCAACACTGGGGCACCCCCGAAAGCACCCTCCCTGCTGGACCTTAAAGGATAGACGGATCCCTTGGAGACAGGTGGTCTCTCAAATCCCCAAAGGGCTTTATCAAAAACCAGCCCCTTGGATTACATCCAGAAGCCAGCTGGCCATCAATGTTGTCCACGGAGCAGTGATGTCATATGCCCGTATTGTGATGTGCCCATTACTGCCCAGGCCACCACGTTCTAGACTACCTGTGGTTTCCAAGTGATTTTCAAGGACAACCCCCTGTAGAAAGTAAAGGTGGTTTCCCCTTGCCAGTCGTGCCAAAATCTAGGGTAGGGTGCCCACCTCCAGTTCACAGCTGAGGGAGCCAGCGTTGTCCAAAGATGCTTCCGTGGTCGTGTGGCCGGCATGACCATACGCCGAGGCGCACCCATTGCAATCATCAATGTATGAGGTGATTAGGGTGAGGGTGGCCATCTGAAGGGCCTCCTAATCCAAGAAGTTCTGTTTCCTAATCTGTTACACTTTACTAATCCATTCTGACGAGTCTTCCTTTCCCAACAGTTCCAAAGGAAGCAACCCTCAGCTGTGCCAGTTACGTACGGAGCAAAGTTATTCTTCCTCTTCCTCTTGCTCCCTCCTTTTCCTTCTCTCCTCTTCTCCTTCAGAAGGTGCCATTATATGGCAAATGTGTAAGGTATGAAGAAAAGTGTTAATTTTAGGAGGAAAAATTATTCTAATGGTAAGTTTGTAACTGTAAGTTAGAACGATATCAAACTTCTTGGTCTTGGTCTGCCCACATTTTTGCATGCAATCCCGAGCATGTGACCCACAGCCAAAGGTGACACAGCTGTAGTATACCCACATGTTAATGGTTTTTGCATCATTAGACCTCTCATGGGAATACTTAAATGAGACAGGCTATATTTTACATGTTAATGATGGCTTGGGTGCTGATTCTGAATGTGTGGGAAGATATTCATCTCCATCTGGAAAGCTATTTTCTTGTTTAATGAGTTTCACAGCACATCTATAAAAGACATTAAGTGTAAAAATGTTATTCTGGAAAGAAGATACTCTAGGTGGAGAAAGCTTTGCTTTTTTCCAAACCTTGTGCTCAGTGAATTGATCAAGAGAGTGTTGCAGAATATTCTTACGCCCTCAATATCGCAGATCACTGTTTGTATTTCACCTGCTTTTTAGTGGCTTTCCTTCTCCCGTTATCCTAGAACTTGGGGACCTCTAGTATAATTAACTGGTAGTAGAGTCAGACCAAAATGAACCCGTATGCAGAATTAATGCATGGGCTTTTTCCAGTTCCAAGATGTGATGGTTACTGGTTTAACTGGCTTCAGATGGGAAATATGGGCTAATTCTGGCCACGGTGATCAGGCTTGATGGCTACGCAATATCTCAGAGTTCAGCAGGATTCCTTCACACGGAACAAAGCCCGTTTCTTTAAGAGGCTGAGATCCTGCAGGGGGTCACCACGCACGCTGTCATAAAACTGCGGCACTTTAACATGGAACCACATGACTTCGGCAATTTTCTGTGGGAGCTGATAAGCTGTTATCGGACCCACAGATTCCATGAGTAAAAAATAAATAACAAAGTCTGGCGGCACAACTGGAAGAAGTCAATCAAGCACCTGAAAAGAGACTTTGAACCGCACAGCCTAAGCCAGAGGCTATGCACCCTGGTTCATTTAAGATCACAGTAAGGATTACGTACATATTCTACTCTTCATCCACAACATTCAAGGTCGAAGTGAAAGGAAGGGATGACTTTGCTGCGTTTGGGAATCAAGGACTTGACATAATCATGGAAAGATCTATTGTTAAAATGAAATCTATCTTTTTCTCATCCTATCTGTGCTCCTGAGCTTAAATATAGGACTCACATTTCTGTTTTGCTGCTGTCTGTCAAAGTTGCTTTCTCATGGGTTGCGCATTACCTCCTCTTGAGTGAACCCCCGCCTTTTTCTCAGTTTGGTCTTCCTTGTATCCTCTCCACTTTTTGTGGTGTCTATTTTTCAGGTTGCATTTAATTATTCTGTAACCAGATTCATAATTATTATTTTCTTACACTTATTTTCTTCCCAGCCTTCGCAAAATCCAGATTACTTGTAAGCAGACAAAAGCAGGAACATGCACGGCTCTGCTGCAGATTCACCCCTGATCAGCCCAAGCCCTTCTAGTTTAGACTGGTAAAACCTGTTCCCAAGTTCAGTTCTTAACTTTCTGAATAAGTGATAATAAAATAGAGGGTGTTTTTTCCAGAGCGGAATGACTTCTCTTTCACATAAGTCTATATATATTTATAGCTTGTGAGATCTCTCCTACTACCCTTAAAATATCTCCTTCTAATGTCTATTTTATCTATTAAAACCCTAGTGGTTCCCAATAAATGTTCCTCATTTAAAGTTAAAACATGGACTTTTAAGTTTTCTGTGCTCTGCCTCGGTCCCTTTTCGTGATTTATTTTTTCTTCTGTTGATCCCAGGACTTATCTAGAACAGTACTGAATTTGCAGTTTTTTAGGGGATAGGACACCCCAGAAGAATGGCTCTAGCTGATGCATCTCTTCAAGGAAAACCCAGAATTAACAGATGCTGAAGAAGTTACTTATTTGTCAGAGAAAAGGAGATGGATCTTAAGATGATTCTACTTTGTGAGATTCTTTGACTTTTTAAAGGCATGCTACCTCTCTTAGTTAAGGGTAGAAAGGTAAAGGTTTCCCCAAGGGGTAGTGCTCATCTCCGCTTTGTACCCAAAGAGCCAGCATTTGTCCAAAGACACTTCCTTGGTCATGTAACTGGCATGACTATATGCTGAGGCGCATGGAACGCTGTTACCTTCCCACCACACGAGGTGGTACCTATTTATCGACTGCATTTTTATACGCTTTCAAACTGCTAGATTGGCAGGAGCTAGACAGACAACGGGAGCTCAACCCATTAGACACGCCCTCCCCACCCCTCTTAGTTATCCTTTGTTAAATTCAGTAAGAAAAAGACAAATGTCTTCGATGTTTTTCCCTGTGAGATCTGACTGAGAACCAGTTAAGCATTATAAGAACTCCTGCCTTGAAAATATGCTTAATCATGTGCTGCCTATCGTATCTTCCTGAGCTGTATAATTTGCTGGGGGTCCTTGACCCTCATATCTTTGTGTGTTTTTTATTTGCCCCTTTCTTAGGAATCCATAGAGGGTCACCTTCTTCCTCTTCTATTGTATGAATCAGTACAAACAAGTGTTGAGATTCTGCTGAATGGATTATGTTTTAATTCCTTATTTTTATTTCCTTGGAGAAATCATCCACGTACTCATACACTCTATATTGTAGCCCAAATTGTTACTTCTCACTAGTAGTATGCTTTTGCTATCTGACTGATCTTATCAACTAGAGAGGTGCATTTAAAATACATGTCCTGTCCCTGAGCCACCTCTTTTCCATCTCATGTAGTTGGAAGATTTCCCTGAGCACATTAAGATGTTCTTGGCTTCTTCTGACGGTATTTCAACGACTGCTTCTATAGGCCCTGATATTTGCAGATTAGAAGGGACAGAATTGTACCGTGGTCCAGATTTGAAGGCACAAAGATTATTTGGTCAATGTGTGGGTATGGACCATGTGATCAAAATTTAATCCATGATTAAATCAAAGAGTTTTGTTTTGTCCTGGGATTGTGTTGGCATGCATGAAAAGATGCAGTTTCTTGAAGCGGTTGTCAACTATATGTTTTCTGAATCACTTTTTCCCTACTGAATCTGCATCACTGCACCACCCAACATGTCATCTTTGGCCAAGAAGTCTACTCGCTACAATATGAAAGAAAGCTTGCAGGATTCGTTGGGCTTCTGGAAGTTATACAGTACATTTCTTTGGAGTCCCAGCCATAAAATACTGGAAAATTTTCACTAAGGAAGTGTTCTGATAAAACTGTGTAATTTTTATGGACAGAATGTAGTTCAGACTCAAAATGCATTTTGCTAATGCTGTTGACCTCTGTCCTCTTTCCTCGATATAAATACCAAGTGGGTTCAGATGGCACTGTTGCAGACAATCAGTTCCCACACCTGTTACTGGTGACAGCCTTATATTTAAGGAGGATTTTCAATCTACGAGTGGTTCCGTAGGGAGTTGGCACCATGAGCTATTATAGATTATAATATATTTTATATATATTATGAAAAAAACTAAGATGAGCCAAGGGTTAGGGTTCTTTGCCAGAACAGACTGGTGAAATAAACACTGTCTAGTGATAGATAATGTTGAAGAAGTACAAATACCATCTGACATCCTTATGAGGAACAGGAAGATGAAACTCCACCTTAACAGCTCACAACTATAATATATCAAAACAGGTAATGTGTACCTTAGTAACATTAATCTGCTAAGAGGTATTTGTATTCACTACATTTGAAAAGACCTGATCCAGATAAAAGTCAATGTGACTTTTGAAAAATAGCCCTGGAATTATAAAAAACAAAAGAGATTTCTCAGGCTGCTGTTCTCTATCTTCTAAAATCTATTTATTTTTTCAGGGATAAACTGTTCATAAACTGCGTAGCATATAAATAAGCGATATTTACATCAATGCAAAGAGAATTACAGCCGTATTCTAAGTACCCAAAAACGTGTGAGGGAAGTTGACCTTGTTTGTATGCTTTGTAGATTGGACAGCATGTTAGCATCTCCAAAGTATAAAATTCCCTTCTCTGCATCCTTCCCCCCAACCCCCTCCCTTCTGTTAGAAACTTAACACCCTGGTTAAACTGCTATGTGTAACCTTGCTATGGGTTCTTATCTTCCCCCACCCCTATTTAGAAATTTACCTATTTCCTGACCATTCTTTTTCATTTTTAGATGGATTGAAAAAGCCTTACGGATAGAAGGAGAAACATCTCCAAAAACATCTTGTAATTAATTTCCAGTTGCCTTTTTCAGGAACTTTGCAAATTTTTTAAATTTTTACAACTTATCATGACCTGGATTAATGAGACAATTCATAGATACCCTTCCCTGATTGATTTAAAATGCGATTTAAAGTTAGACCAGAAATGGGCAGTGCTCCAGCGGTTCAAGCCACAGCACCGTGACGGAGTGAGCTCCCATCACTTCCTCTAGCTCCTGCCCACCCTGCAGTTTAAAAGCATGCAATATGGCAAATAGATACATGGGTACCACTCATTTGAGGAGAAGTGAGAGCTGATGCTAGACCTGCCTAGAAGTGAGGCGAGTTTGGACATGAGGCAAGGTCAGAAGTAAGTCCGAACGCCGCCAGTTGGGAAGGGGGGAAATAATTGTAATTGTCAATATGACTGCGAGCCACCAAGAGTCACCGAGAGATTGGCGGCATATAAATATGTGTAATAAAATAATAAATAAAATAAACATAGCATATGTGAGGAACCACCTGTCTCCAATTGTGTCTGCCCAGTTGGTATATTCTGGCAGAACAGGTGCACTCTACGTCCCTCCACAAGTAGTTCTTCACTTATAACCATTTGTTTAGTGACTGTTCAGAGTTACAAATGGCACTGGAAAAAAGTGTCTTATGACTGGTCTCACACTTAGAACTGTCACAGCGTCCCCATGGTCACTTGATCAAACTTTGAGCATTTGGCAACTGTCAGTACTTGACTGTTGCAGCATCCTGGGGTCACATGATCTCCATGCGCAACCTTGCCAGAAGGTTTCCAGCAAGTAAAGTCAATGGGGGAAGCCGAATTCAATTAACAACTGTATGATTCATTTAAGAACCGGAGTGCTTCTCTTAAGAAGTGCAGCAAAAAAGGTAGCAAAATCAGGCATGACTCACTTAATGGTCACGTCCCTAAGCAATGGAAGTTCCAGTCCCAATTGTGTTCATAAGTCAAGGACTACCTGTATTAAACATTGTCATCTTAAGACCAAAGAAGAATATCTTCTCCGTTGTAGCCCCCACCCTCTGAGCAGCATCTTGGCAGAGATACGAGCAGAAGAGAATCCCTCTTCTGAGGTTCTGGAAAACTCTTAAAACCTGGCTTTAGTCCCAGGTCTAAGGTTAATTATTTTGGGGGCCTCTGTTTTGGTTTTGTTGCCTTTATGATAGTTTTAGTCTGACACTCTGTGACGTGTTATACAGTACTTTTAACTGATTTTCCTATTTCGGATTTTTTATGTTGCCCAGAGTTTGCTGGAGTTGGTAGTTATACAGGTAATCCTTGCTTAACGTTGATTCATTCAGTCACCATTCACAGTTACAACAGCGCTGAAAATATACTTGAGACCAACCCTTGAACTTATGACTGACATGGTGCCCCCAGGGCTATGTGAGAAAAATTTTGGTCCACCCATAATTAAAATCACCTGCCTCTGTTGTCACTGTTGAACCCCTCATCTTGGCCACATGCAGGAGAAATGCTGCAGAAGCATTCCACAGGCTCTGGAATATTTTATTCGATGCTGACCCCATATGTCACACTAAAAATGTTTGTTTCGTTAGTACAATGGATGAATCAAATCATGTTGGCTTACTTAAACTATAGTATCCCCATATATGACACATGAATCACTGATTTCTGTTTCTCAGGAAATTGATGAAGGTGTCAGAAAATTTGTGAAGGAAGAACAGAAAGTTGAATTACTCCAGCCTCACCAGTTTCATTGCTATTATTTCAACATGTTCCAGGTTTGCTCAGGGGAGTGCCCAAGGCCTGCTGTTATTAAATATACCTGGTAGACTCCCTCTCTTCCTTCAAAGGACTCTGATTTCTTTTTCAGCTCACAATCTGCTTCAAGTTCAGTGAGACAGAATACTCCAATAGATTTAAGATTGGGCAGGGAACAGAGATTAAAAAAAGATAAAGGTTTCCCTGCCAGTTGTAACCAACTCTAGGATGCGGTACTCATCTCCGTTTCATAGCCAAAGAGCCAGCGTTTGTCCAAAGATGCTTCCGTGGTCATGTGGCCGGCATGACTAGACACCATAGGAGCACGGAGCGCTGTTACTTTCCCAGCAATTTAAACAGTATCTATTTATTGACTTGCATTTTTACATGCTTTTGGATCTGCTAGGTTGACAGGAGCCGGGGTGAATAACAGGAGTTCACCCTGTTGCACGGCAGTGTTGGTCTCAACCTTCCAGCCAAGCGTCTTCACCGCTTGCGCCGCTGCACCCACATTAGTTATTTATAAACAGGGTTGTGCATAAAATGGGGAAATCTTTTAAGCTCAGCAAAGCCCTCGTATTCCAGAGTACCTTCTGAACAATTTTGGACCAACCATGGTTTGGTAGAACCAGAACCCTGGAATGCTTTGATGATTCCAGGTTTTGGGCAAACTAAAATCCAGAGAGAGGGAGCGGGACAATTTCTGCTATGTATCACCTCCTCCCTCTCTTCCTTCGATGAGAATTTCCCAGTAGGATATCCCTGCCATCTTTCCAGGACTACTTCTTCCCTCTCATTCCCTCAGCAGCTGCTTCTGCTAATGTTCTGCCTGGTCCTCCAGCCACCATTCCAGCAGATGGTTTGGTGCAGGATACACTATAGGCAGTCCCTGGGTTAAGGAAGTCTGACTTACAGACAACTCGCACTTGCGAACAGGTTGCCTATGGCTGGAAATGGCGGACGGTATTCCTCTTCCTCAAGCTACGAACTGCTGAAGCTGTGAAATAGTTTCATGAACTGCCGAAGCCACGCGTTAGCAGCATTCAGCCCGCTTTCAACGGTTCGTGAAAACTCTGCACGGCTTCCGTGGCTTGCCAGCTTGAGGAAGGAGAATGCCGCCCACCATCTTCAGTCATAGGCAACCTGTTTCTAAGTACAAGTTCTGCTTTCCATGCAAATCTGGGCTAAAGACAGACTTAGGGACGGATCTCATTCTTAACCCAGGAACTGCCTGCACCAGCACTTAGGAAGGGCTTCTCAAAGTGTGCTCTTTGGTGCCGGTGTCCTTGGGAATCCACCACGCAATCCACTGTAGCTTCAACATGGCCACTACGTAGAGTACACCTGTGGCAGTTGCCCTTCACCTGTCCACATGCACTGACCGTTGTGTCAAGTTGTCCAAAGCCCATCCACACATCTGCTCCCATCTTCATGGGTTCCTTGACAGTCAGCTGTACAGGGCCAACTCACTGCCCTTGCCTTCTCCAAGCTGTTGTAGTTAACTAGCAGCAACTCACAGCCTTTTCTTTCACTATATGCATTAGAAAGGAGTAAGATAAAAGGACAGAATTTCAGTGACAGGATTACTTGCACTGCAGAGCCCAGTTTCTTTTTTTGTTCCTTTGGGTAGGGTGGACTCTTTTCAATTCTTAGTAATGGCTTTTCTATGGATTGATAAATGGACTGCTGTCTTGCTACTCTCAGACGGTGGGGAATTTGCTAGTGTCAGGATGGGGACGGACCTTTGGAAGCCCTGGTTCCCTGCGGGCCAGAACAGACAGCTGACCTAGCCCACTCATCACGCCAGCTCCACTCCTTGGCCACAACCTGCGTACAGCCTTAGCTTCCACCTCGTGCTGATGGACAGGCAGACAGAGCCAAATCCTTTAATGCAATTCCCTTCCCACGTTCTGTTAAGAGCAAATAGTAAAAGTGCCTAAAAACATGAGCATGCACTTACTTCTGAGAGCTTTTTAATCCAACAGCATCACAATCCCAAATTAATTTAATCAGAGGAAGTCTCTTTAATATTAATGAGGTTTGCTCTCTTAACATCTCTAGTTAAGAGTGCAATGCCATTGGTTTACCAAAAAAAATCTCATCAGTAAAAATGTAAAAGTTAAAAAAAATATGTAAGGAATAATGGAATAAAGAAGAAAAAGGGGGGGATCTTTTTGTTCTGAGTAACAGGCTGTTCAGTTCCTTTTAAATGAGATTTACTTATGTCAGAAATATGCTCGGCGCCAAGCCAGTAAACCTGAAATACGAGATGGAGCGGAATTGCACCTCAGCTCGATGACAGGACGGCAATCTGCAAATGCCACTGGCCTTCTAGGGAAGAAATTCAGTGGGATCAAGCGTAGCGTGTTGCAAGACTGACACAACATCTCTAATGACATTTAAAGCTCTCAAATCCTATCCAGGTGAATATTCACAAATATTACACGTCTATTCAGAATGCAGGCACCATTAAGTGCAGGCACCATTTAACGTGGTTTAATGCGCTTCACTTAGCAACTCAGCGGCCGGTCCCACTTGTGGTTCCTCAGCAAGGAAGAGCAAAACTATGTCTCCTGAACTTGCGTTATGTGCATGTTTATGCTGACCGGTAGACCCAAATCAAGCCATGCGCTGCATCTCAGCAATCTTTGCAAGCGCTCTCAAAGACAGGCCGGTACAATCGTAAACCAGTGATTCCAAACTGGGGGTCTTCGGACGTTGCATTCCTCCCCAGCCCCATCATCCTGATCAGCACAAGTAGGACGTAACGGAAACGGTTATCGCCTGCAAACCCAAGATTGAGAAGCCAATCCCGATGTCAAGTCAGCTGAGAAGAATTAGCTTTCCCAAATGCCTTCTAAAAATGCTAAAAATCGCAAAAGGGTCCTTTGATACCATTTTTACTTGTCAAGCTGCCTGCGTCAAGGCTATTGTTCTAATGTTTTTGTGAAGAACTCGGGATTAACCGTCGGGTTATTTTATTTTAATGTTGTTGTTTTTAAAACGTTTTAATCGATGTTTTTAATGATTGTTTTTGTTAGCCGCCGAGAGTCTCCGGATTTCGGCGGCATAGAAATATAATTAAGTAAGTAAGTAGCCTAGCTCTTCAAGGTAAGTTAAAGATGAGTTTCCGGGTCAAGAATTTATTCTTTTAATAGAGCTACATAAATATAAGATCCTGAGGAGCTTCTGGCATCTTACAACATGTAGGATTATAAAGCAACCAGCTCTTAATAGAGAGAGACATTGTTATAGTCAAAGGCACTATGCTAAAAGCTAAGAGACCCAAGAGCAGTGTTTCTCAATGCTGGCAGCTTGAAGGTGTGTGGATTTCAACTCCCAGAATCCACCATGGTTGGCTGGGAAATTCTGGGAGTTAAAGTCCACACATCTTCAGCTCGCCGATGTTGAGGAACCTTATAGGGTGACTCAGGGTTGGGAAGACAGTAGCGAATCTTCTCCAAAAATGGTGGAAACTGCATGGACTTCTCCATGTGGTCACCAGGAGCCAAGACTGACTTGAAGGCTCATGTGCACACATGCACAGAAGCTCCCAATGAGAAAGAGATGGACAGAATTCCATTCCCCCTCTGAATTTTGAATCCAAATTAGCCTTCTCATTCGGCTATCGTCTAGGTATGCTGGGACCGCAGATCCCCGGGGGAAGCCTGATGAGCATGTTTTGCAGGCCATGCAAACAAAAGCTGAATTCTCCACCAATGGCTTAGTAGGCAAGTGAAATCACAGCTTTCCTGAGTGAGCGTATCAGTGTTATGGGTACAAGTTGCATCTTGATTTCCAAACACACACCTAGCCAAAAGTTGCCCAACAGGCTCTATAAATTAGGCCACTCCACAGTGTATAAGAACATCTATTGAAGTAGCTTGGTGACTAGACCTCTTTCCCATTAACAGGAAATGAAAGCGTGCATGAATTTGCCAACCTGGAAGGAATGGAGGTGCACAACCAAAGCAGTTAAATATTGATCCAAAGGAGTCAAATTATTTTCTACCATTAAAAAGGCTTTACAGAGATATAATCTGGATAAAACTAAAAAGCAACTTCTGATTTGTGAGAAACCCTTTGTGGTATCTTACTTTGCCTCATGCACAGGAAATGCACATGGAGAAAATCACCAAGGCTATAACTCGGTACTGATTTACTTAAGAGTAACTTGGGTGACCTCATTTGAGTTTACCTTCTAGATAGGTTAAGTGAAATTACTTATCAGTGCTTTTTAATAGTACCTACAGTGCTCAGTGGTTCTTATCGCAAATAAAAGAAGTTTCTGTTTGCTTTGAATGCCAGTCATTCGGATAGTATTGATTCAGTTCTGGACATTGGTTAAATTAATAACTCTTTAAAAAAAACGAAGTGGCCGTACTAAAACAGTAACATGTTTCACTTAAAATACTTTAAGATGCTTGGCTGCATAAGTCTCATAACCAATTTGGGGGGGCATCTTTTTAAAGTTGCCAACACTATTTAAAGAGTAAATATTTTGTTGTGCACCAGTGACAATGCAGCCCAACTTAATTTAACTTTGCAAGCTTGGATGTCTCTCTCTTAGATTAAAGAGCATTATTTGGCTGCAAGTCTTATTAATTTCAATGTAAATTGGAAAGGGAAGGCAAGTCAAAATCTTCTCCACTGAAATAATATTTTGAATCATGTTAACATACATGTAGTTCTCAACTTACGGCCATCTGAAGTTCCCATGGACCTACCTGGGAGGTACTTACAATTTGGATTTGAGGTTCCAGTGGTCATCCCCCACATGCATTCATAGGACTGCACTTTAGGTGCTTGACAACCAGGCCATATTCATGGCCATTTGTAGTTCCTCACGGTCACATGATTGTGCTCAGCAAAACCAGGCCTATGGTGAGTAATCAGTATGCTTAATGACCGTGGCATTCATTTAACAACTGCAGTGACCAACCTGTTTGCGTAACAACTGCTGCAAAAAAGTGTCACATGACCGGCCCTCTTTACAACCATCATGAATTGTGACCATGGGCAGCCTCCAGTACATTAATAACTCAAGGACTACCAGTACTTTCTTTTCACTGATGAAAACAGCATGAGCTTCCATGTGCCAATTGCACTAAACAACAGATTTATATTGGAGCATCAGAATAAACATCGATCCAACTTTAAGGAAACTTAACACTTTCAAATATATTTTGAGTAACTATGTTACATGCAATTTTAGATCCTTTAGTTTTTAATTAACAGAATTACTCAAATAGATATTTTATACTGAAAAAAACTATCCCAAATATTTAGATCATTTTAGCAATAAATAAATACCTTTCCTTTTTTCTTGATATATCTCTGCTCCTATCAAGACTATATTGGAGTACAGTTATCTTGTATTTTTAAATACTATCATCTGCCACAATTATTATGCAACCAGTCTTGTTCATTGCCCTTCCATTGTAGTCCTTATCTAGATATCCCATTTTCAGGATACAGGTGTGAAAACTGTACATGTTCAGAAAAGTGTTAAAAATAATCTACATAAGCACAAATGTATGCAAGAAAAATCACCTTTATTAAAATTATTCACTGATTAATAGCTTTTTGTGCTTGGTTGCTGAAAAAATGGTCAGACTGCAGTATTAGACGGCTTTGGATGAAATGGATTATCTAGATCTAGATAATCTATCCATGTGGGATCTAGGTAAAATATCAAGGCAGTATCAACTGCACTTAAGAATGACTTATGGCTAGAGTGAGATGGCCTTCTTTGATCTCTGGGTGAACTTTTCTATCATTGATCACACTTTTCAAGGGCATTTTGCTCTGTAAGTCTTGGCTAACAAGATCTGAAAAAAAAATCAATTAAATGAGAGCAATCAAAGACAAAATGTTACGCATTGTGCAATATTACTGTAAAAATTATGGAACAACAAAGTTCTGAACAGCTGTTTGAAATAATTAAAGGTTTTGGTTGTTCTTCCAGATATAAAATCAATGAAAAGTGAATAAAAATAATAGCAAGGAAAAAAATTACGAAAAAATAGACTATTGTGAGATAACAAAAGAGCCAGTGAAATATTTAGTAAAGGTATACTTTAAAACAATCAGAAAGATTAAATCAAGATCTTGAAAGGTGGAAAAACTTTGGAAATTGGAAATTCCAGTAAAGCAGAAATGTTAATATGTGAACATTACTTTTTTAAAAAATAGAAGGTGGCCATTCTCACAGCTGAGAAGATAACATTTTAAACTACGAAGAAATATCCAATGTATTTGTAAAAGAAATTTCAGCAGGAAATTTTCTAGGAAGGTAAAGGTAAAAGAAAGAGAAGAAAGGTTTGGTATCCTTTCTACAACTAATAGAAAATTAAACTGCATCTTTTCTCTTATTGAAGACCACAAGGAAGAACAGAATTTCTGGGTTATCTTAATTCTGATCACTTCTTGTTAAGACAAACAGTCATTTAAACATTGGTTGTTTTCATATCCACATATTCAATATTCAATAAAAATTCTATATTATCTCTCTACCTCTCTCTCTCTATTTATCAGATCTATTTATGTACCTCCCTGGTATCCATCCATCCATCTCTATCGATGGGATCTATCTATGTACCTCCCTAGTATCTACCTACCTACCTACCTACCCACTCTACCAACCTATCTACCTACCAACTCTCTCTCTCTCTCTCTCTACCTACCTACCTACCTACCTACCTACCTACCTACCTACCTACCTACCTACCTACCTACCTACCTATCTATCTATC
>JANHZU010002142.1:26865-39966 GCA_032468055.1 Acrochordus granulatus | reverse complement strand
TTCTTTGGGATGGTTTTAGTAGCTACCTCTTGTACAATGTTACGCACCTCTGTCCATAGTTCTTCAGGCACTCTGTCAGTCTAATCCCTTAAATCTATTCCTCACCTCCTTTGTATATTTATAAAGGATGTCTCTGAGGTCATACCTGAATGGCATAGTGGTTTTCCCTACTTTTTTCAGTTTAAGCCTACATTTTGTAACAAGTAGCTCATGATCTGAGCCATAGTCATCTCCAGTTCTTGTTTTTAGTGATTGTACAGAGCTTCTCCATTTCTGACTACAAAGAATATAATCAATCTGATTTGGTGTTGACCATCTGGTAATGTCCATGTGTGGAGTCACCTCTTCGGTTGTTGGAAAATTATATTATGATCAGAATGTTCTCTTGAAAAAACCCGTTAGCCTTTGCCATGCTTCATTTTATATTCCAAGGTCAAAATTAACTGTTATTCCAGTTAATTTTTGACATCCTACATTAGCATTCCAATCCTCTATGATGAAAAGGACATCTTTTTGTTGTGAGTTCTAGAAAGTGTTGTCGGCCTTCATAGAACTGGTCAACTTCAGCTTCTTTGGCATCAGTGATTGAGACATAGATTTGGATTACTGTGATGTTTAAGAGTTTGCCTTGGATTTGAACTGGGATAATTCTGTCATTTTGGAGATTGTACACCAGTACTGCTTTTCCACTCTTTTATTGACTATGATGGCTATTACATTTCTTTTAAGGGATCTTGTCCATAGTAATAGATGGAGTGGTCATCTGAATTAAGTTCACCCATTCCTGTCCATTTTAGTTCACTGATTCCCAAGATGTTGATGTTCAATCTTGCCATCCCATGTTTGACCACATCCAGCTTACTTTGATTCATAGATCTTACATTCCAGGTTCCTATGCAATATGGTTCATTATACATGAACATCAAACATCAAACTTTCCTTTCACCTCCAGATAGTTGAACATCCTTTTGGCTTTGGCCCTGCCACTTCATTCTTCCTGGAGCTACATGTAATTGCCCTCTGCTCTTTCCCAATAGCATATTGGACACCTTCCGACCCGAGGGACTCACCTTCTGGTGTTGTATCTTTTAGTTATTTGTTACTGTCCATGGGGTTTTCTTGGTAAAGATAATGGAGTGGGTTGCCAGTTGCTTCTCCAGTGAAGTCCTATAACCCATTTTTCACCAGATGTCCAGAAACTCCAACATCTAGCATGGTCCTTGTTGACCCAGACAATGACTGAGCCAGTATGGGTTACTGTAAATTATGTCTCACCGTATTTTTTATGTGAGGGAGACACTCTTTGTCTGGCTCCTCTGATAAGACCTATCCAGTATGGTTGAACCTGTGGTATAGCTCTCATCTTCTTCAGAGCACACAACCACACCAAGGCAGTGCCTTATTAGGGGACCAGCTCAACTATCTACATATATTCTAAGAAAAAAATCCTACCACACTCATATCACATTTACTTAGTATCCAAACAAAAATTCTATGATATATTTGTAAATGAGGAAGAGACATTACAATTGAAGGTCAATTACATTATTCAAAATCTCATGAAATCCAGTCATCTTGGTTCCCATTCGAGCAGCCAGCTGGTACATCAGTGGCAAGAATTTGTAGGATGGGATTTTCTGTGCCCCCTTCTGTTGTGCAGCAGAAGAGCATGTAAAATAGAGACAAAGCAACAGAAAAGTACATTTAGCATTTAGTACAATGCAGGATGTCTATATACTGTAGAACTACCTATTATCTGTACTATTTTTTTCTCATCACTTAAATGTGGAAATACCATTATCTTTCTAACAAAAAAAATGATATCCCACTCTGATCTTGGGATTAAATGTACAGGTAGTCCTTACTTAACAACCTTTCATTCAGTGACTGTTCAAAGTTACAATGGTGCTGAAAAAAGTGCTTTGTTCATACTTATAACCATCACAGTGTCCCTGCAGTCACTTGATTGTGATTCAGGTGCTTTGCAGCCCATGTGCATTTATGATGATCGCAGCATCCCATGATCATGTGATCGCTATATGCAACCTTCCCTGCTGGCTTCTGACAAGCAAAGTCAATAGTCATATGTGATGTCTCATGTAACGACAATTGGAATTGTTGGAATACTGTCATAAGTTGATACAGTCACATAATGTTGTGCTTAACCATTGCCTCCTTCCTAGGACTAAGAGGGAAAGACTGGCCCAAGGTCATCCAACAGGCTTTGTGCTTAAGGGAGGGACTAGAATTCATAGTATCCTGGTTTCTAGTCTGATGCCATAATCATTGCACTAAACTGTCTCTCAATATGAAGCAATTTCAATATGAAGCAGAAAAATGAGACTTCAACAAGACCAACCTCAATCATTGCATTGACTTCAGAAAATCCAGCATTCTCAAGCCAGAGAGAACAAAGACGGAAGATCCACATGTCATGCTCTTCCCCACTCAATAAGCACATAATGTAGTTCTCAACTGCTTTGCATAAGAAACGCTTACGATCTTCTCCCAGTGCGCGAATTTCACATTCATCTATTTCCAGCTCCCGCTGAATTTTCACAGTATATCTAAGCAATACAAAATGAGAATAAAATAATCATCCTAAGATTCCTACAAAAGGCACTTTTCTATAAGAAACTTGTCAAGCCACTTATTCCAAGATTATCATATTCCAGGTAAAATTAAAGAGCTCCAAGATAAAATACCAGGGCCATCTTAATTTTCTTTCTATTACAGTAGTGGTAGTGTTGTCATGAGTACCTGTAGCCTTTTTAAGGATTGGACAGCATTCTGTAAAAACATTCCAAAATTGGGAAAAAAAGTTTACTTAAAAACTGAAAATAGCTAAAATCTTACTAATGAACATAGATATAGCTATCTCACATAGTGGCACCATTTTTAACTTTACTACCATTATTTATAAACTGGGCTTGGATGCCATCTTAATGTTTGAAAAATACCACGATGTCCATGATCACTTATTTCAAACTTCAATCAAGTAACTGATATGACCGGCTTTAGCCGTTAAGACCTACCGATTGGTTTGAACTTTATGCTCTCTTAAGAGGCCAACTTCATACTTGGCTTTCTTCAGCAAAGCTCGTTTATTTTCAAACTCTGATGATTTCATACGATCTTCAATTCTTTGATACTCGGTATCCGAAAAACGAGCCAAAGACAGAAATGCTTTCGTCTTTCCTCTCTCTAACTCATCACTACTCTCATCACTTTGGTCCCCAGCAATTTTAACTGCCTAGAACAATGTTATGAACAGAGTAAATATGCTATTAAAAAGAATAATAAACAGATAATAGAACTATATAAACCAGGTTTAATTTTCAAATGCTTTGAACAAGTTATAGATTCATCCCAAATCCTTTACCTTTTCCAAGTAATTCTGCATTATGATAGTAGGATTTTCTAGAAAAGTCTCTGCCAACCAACTTCCACACAACCTTAGGCATTCTGTGTAAATTAATTTCAAGTGTGAATCTTTCTCAACCTTAGAGAAATGAGATAAAAATACAGATCAATTTTATTAGGACATTAACTCTTTTTTCCCAGCATCTTCTTTATTTTGCCTTTTCCTTATTTTTCACTTTGATATTTTTTCTACAAATACTTGGCTCTTTTTATGTAATAGAAAGCACTTATGTTTCTCAAAATAAAACAGGAATGTAAACAATTTTGTAACTATCTAACTATTCAGTCAAAATAAACCGTACTACCTCAAACCAATTTTCATCCAATTTCTTGATCATATCTTTTAGAATATTCAGTGCTAAGCTTTCTTCCTTTTTAGCCCAAAACACCTGAGCTTCTTCCAATTTCCATTCTGATACTCCATGATTAGTTGGGCTGTATTGCTTAACTTGATATATTGCTCTTTCTGGAAGCTGAAAACAAACACAAAGAACTGTTTGTGGTTTCCTTGCATTTGGGTGACGTGATACCCCTCTAAATTCTTCTGGAACCTAGAGACAGACAAAGCCAGTTTATAATTTGTCACATTTCTACCTCAGAAACACAGAATACATTATTGTCCAAAAAGCCTCTTTTTTTTCTCTGAAAATCTACCATGCAAGATTTATTCCCACTGTTTAAATTAGAATGGGAAACAGGAAATCCCATGGCCACATCCTGCTCCCAAAGGATGCTCCCTGCTCACATCCTCTTACACAAAGCCTATAAAATCCTCCAACCACTGTTAGAGGACACAAATTCAAAAATTAAAGTAGGCTATGTTAGCCATCCATAACTTAGGAAGAGAAAACTTTGCCTCTGCCTAATGCAATATGGATCACTTATTTGGTATCATCATTCAATCCACTGTGTTTCTTGCCTTTGCAAACCAAAGTTGAGTGCAGCCAATAAAAAAAGTAAGGCTGCTTGGCTCTACTTTTATGCTAAGATTTGATAAGGGTATAAATATATAAAACTTTTACATACGGTGTAAACCTTATGGTTTCTGAAAAAACATATTTCAGATACTTTTTAGCATAAAAATTTACATCTATTTTGGGAGGGAAAAATGAAATTATGCTAGTGACCACATTATCATGCAAATGAAGAACCCTTAAGTAAAGGTAAAATCAGTCATATACTCAATGTATGTAAGATAATAAAAATGTATGTCTATATTTCAGGAAATATTTAAGATAGATTTTCAGTTCAGTGTTACCTGTGAATTATTTGCCATTCGAGCCAATCTGGACAACTCCACAAGATGTTCAGTGAGGATGTTTTTAATACATTGCCTTTCGGCATTCTGATTTTCCTTCTCCAGAAGAATCTTCAGAATTACAGTGCGCAAAGCCATAATGGGCTCTTGGAAAGCAAAGTCACTATCTTGAAGAAGTTGGGACTGCTTCTGCCATTTCAAATGCAAATTATGCAACTGGCTATTAGTCTCTGATCTGAAAGCAAAGAATCAAACTAAGAAGCTCTGGCTAAAAATTATTAAAATGTTAGCCACACACAGATCTTATTTTGAAACCTTGAATCAAGCTGCAAATGGCAGGTGAGAAATTAAAATCTCTACATGAAACCTTTAGTAAGCCCATGCAGAATCACCAGATTTTAAGGGAGTTTCTTGGAAATGGCAGTATCAGTGAGGGAAGGAAGGTGCAAACACCACTCCTTTCCTACATGTGTCAGTGTTGCAGATATTCCTAAAAGGAGTGGGGCTTGTTGTGGTACTTTTATTTTGATGAAAGCAATGAGAGCCATTGGGCACTGCTGCTTGAAAAGTGTTGATACATGGCAGTAACAATATTCCCAACTAAAAATATAGGTTTCTTGATCTTACCCAGTCATACAGAAAATTTATACAGAAGATCTTCCAAATGTTTATCAATTGGGGACTTTATTTATTTATAGATCTAACATACAAGTAAAGTATAGTAACCTAATTATATCTTAAACTCATACGATGCTTTTCACAGAAATCTGATTTAGGCATAATTATGCTTCAAAGCATACATAAGAACCAAATCAGAGCTGGAATAAAGAAGTGTTTTAGTTCTTATTGTATGACTTTAACATTAGAGCCATGTCACTTAGATGTTTGATGTTAAATCAATGAAGTATAACTTCACTAACAGCACTGTATAGTACAGACTTATTTTATCTATTACATTTCTACACTGCCCATCCCACCTAAGTGTCAGCTGTAGAAAAAGACAGAAAGGTGTTTGCCCTAATGGGCTAGTTCAAGATTTAGCTATACTTACAGTAGGCTCTTTGACATCACTGAGACTTGCTAGTTATATTATTGAGCTAAATATTTCATTTTAAGCATGACTATATCTGAGTCCAACTTAATGGCAAGAAAATGCTAATTAATGTTTTTTAAATTATTCTGAAAGAAGTATGAAATATTATTTATATTTTTAAATTAAAATTTTAATTTATGCTTTCAGGTATTTAAGATATATAAGAACCTTTGATCCTACACAGGTGAAATATTAAAAATATCCGGAGACTAATATAATGTATGAGGAAATAGTGAAATACCCAGAAAAAAGTTGTCCTATATATTCCAGCTCTCCAATCATCTGTAGCCTGCAGAGTGTAGGCAGTAATGAATATACAGACTCAAGACTACCTTTCAGTAGCTCTTCTACTTCTTTGACTCTACAAATGAAAGAAATAATTATAACTCTCTATTTATAGGCAAATCAACTTTAAATCCCTGTTCCATTAAGCATAAATGAAGCATATTAATCACAGAACATTTTTTAAAAGAACACAGATATCAAATGGCATCTAATTTAAAAATAACACATGCAAATTATAAACTGATGTTAATGCAAAGCAGAAAGAATTATAATATTCTTGTTTAAAATAAAAAAACAATTTTTAAAGTCACAGATTATACTTTCATGAAGTTTTATACTTACTGCTGATTTTTCAAATGTATCATTGGTCAAGATTTCCATTGCTATATGATACATGTTACAAGAAAAATGTTTAACTTTTAAAAAATGCTGCAGCAGTTTTTCAAAATAATATTCTGTAATTATGCACATCTATTTTGCTAATTTAAACTGCAATACATTAAAAAACGTGACACTTATTTTGTTAATAAGATATACATGCCAGTTTTAAAGTTGGCCTTTTACCTGGCACACTTCAATCTTCCATAAAAGGTAGAGAAATCTCTGTCCCGCAGACACTGTAGAGCATCATACAATGATTCGTGGTAGCCTTGTTGCCCTATTTCTTCTCTTCAAAGTAAATTTGACAATATAATTTTTGACTTAAATTTTACAATGAGCATCTTTATGAGCCATAAATCAACTCACTCTCTCCCATTAAAAACTCTTACAGTTTTTAACATGTACTGTACAACTTCCCATATCAGAACTGAACTTTAAATTACAGATTTAAAGACAGAATTTACATTTACCATTAATTCCTAGGACAGAATTTAGCAGAGGTTTCCCAGATTTAGTTTGACTAGATATCTAGATAAGATATCACAAACAAGAATAAAACCAACAGTCAACAGTAGATTGTTCAATGCCGGTATAAGGATGTTACCATCTCATACACTGATGATGGTTCAGACCCACAGCTGTTTCTTCCCACCCTTTCCATGAATTAAGAGATTTTCTGCATAGTGCTTGGTGCCTCAAAAACAAGCAGCTGTTGATTATTTTATTTGTCTATCTATCAAATTTGTATCCCGTCAAATTCAAAAACTACTCTTGGCAGCTCACAATAAAAACATTAAAACAGCAAATAATGCATATTAAAAACCATTTAAAGTTTACTCAAAATCAGCCGGACAGAGAGGGAAGGAGTGAGGTATGTGAGGGGTGTGGTGCAGTTGGTTTAAACCACCAGACACTCCCAAGATGGTATACCCACATTCAGGCCCTTCTGGAAGGCTGCTAGGGTGGGTGCACACCTCGCCTCAGGGGGCATGATGTTCCATAGAGCAGGAGCTGCAGCAAAAAAGGCTCTTCTCCTGGAGCCCACCAGCTGGAATTCTTTGTCTGACAGGGCCTCACCCCATTGGAGTGAGACGGTTCCTCAAGTAGCCTGGTCCCATGCCATGAAGGGCTTTAAAGGTAAGAACCAACACCTTGAATTGCATCCAGAAGCCAACTGGCAGCCATTGCAGCTCATGGAATAGTGGTGTTACCTGGGCCATTCTGGCAGCCCCAAGATTGTTAACTTCCAATCATGGTCCAAAAATCACTGACTGTTTATTTCTCATACATTTTAATTTTAATGTATATTTTAAGTATTATAAAAAATGTCAGGATAATTTGCATTACTTGACTGAGGAGATCTGGTCCCACTGCATATTCCTCCAAGCTGCCTGATAACACATCTCTTGTAATTCCATGGAGCTTTCTTCATTCTCCTGTTCCAATCCTTTTAAGTAGATGGAGAGCGTATTACATAGCCCATAATTCTGCATAGCCTATTAATCAATGAAACATAAAGCATACATTAGGTCTGATTTATGAAAACATTTCCAATCTGTATTAAAACACTATTAAAACTCATAGGGAGATGGGTGGCAAATTATTTAATAAATTTAATTAAATATACTTATTTAATAAATATTAGCAGTTGCAAATATCTTATTTTTAGTACTAATATATATTAACATTTATAAGATCAAATATTTAATTATTTCTTTACTGATCTCTTTTTGCTGAAAGAGCTCATGGAATTTTTGATAACTCTTTTAGCTTAATGGAATTGGATTATTAATAAAATGCTAACTTGCTTCCTTCACAGCAATGCATTTATTTATTTGAACAATTTAATACAGCCACTCAGTTCATAGAAGCGCATTTTGGCAGAATAAAAGGTTAAAATCAAAACAGTAACACAATTTATAAAACAAAATACAAAACATAAAATATTGATGTGAAATGAAAAAGAAATAAACTTGTTTAAGAAACCAGCTGGTTCCTAATGAAGACAAGAAGACATAAATAATTATTGATCACATTAAAGGCAGAATACAAGCTTGCTCACATTGGATTCTATGTAGTTAAATGAAGGACAATAATTAAGTGATGTGTAATTAATGATGACACTGAAATAATATTTTAGAAAAGCTAACATATGCTTTAGTTTGGAATTTGGAGGTTCTGTTTGGAACCACACATCTTACTAGCTTCAACTTTATAGCAAATTATGCTATCTCTCACTTAAAAAATAAATATAAATATGCTTGATTGGGATTAAGAAAAGAGAACTTAATTTTCTTTGGGAGATAATTTGATTTTTGACTGTTGCAATATAATTTCAAATAGTCTCACGACTATATTCAAGAGGGTTAACATGTATAATCCTCAAATCAGATAAAGATGCAAGTCAACTTGCATGACAATGCAGACAGGTCAGCTGAAAATGTAGTGCTCAAAAGAACATGAAACCAATACAGCAGGCATTAAGTGTGTAAAAAAAATGAATTAAAAAAGACATGCTGAAGTAGAAAAAAACAGGCTGTTCCAATCTTCCTGGAAGTTCCAAATATTTTCTGAACTCCAAATGACCCAGTTTCAAGCTCTGAGCACTTCTGGAATAGTTGGGACAGAGCTGACTGCTTCTGGTACATCCTGAACAAAATTTGAGTTTTAAATGTTTTAAATACAAAATATTATGCACAGCATCAGCAACAACCCAGAAGCTTTATTACCTCTACCAATCCTGTTTGTCGAATTGATGGTGGAAGGGTGGTTTCAAGGTCATAAGTTACCAGGGCTTTCCCCCATATTCCTTCATGTTCATATGTTCTTATCCTGTTAAGATAAAATAAGGTAATTAACATTCATATAAGTTCTTATTTTTTATAAGAAAGTCAATATACTACAATTAATACCTGGTCAATGGATGCAGCATTTTTCCTCCACCACAGCCATAGAGACTATCTGGCTCTCCTATGCTTCTGTATATATCCATAAGAAGGTCCTCAGTAAAAAAAAAAAAAGCTAGCTGACAAATAAGTCTTGAATACTTTAAGACATGTATTTAAAAACATTGTGGCAATCAACTGAATACAAGCATAAACAATACTGCTAGTTGACTATTTTACAAATGATTAGCATATGGACAAGCCTCTAATAACATCATTATTTCATGTTCAAAAGCTTGGTAAAAAGAACATTTTATATTCTTCGACTTCTTTAACAATAACTATCCCTACCATCTTGCAAACTATTTTTTTCAAACAAGTCTGAAAAGTTGTTTGTACTATTGCAAGAAGCCTGTTGTTCAGAGAAACACTGCCTAATATTTCTCTACGTGTACTAAAACATCTATTTGGATTCCATGATTTGAGATAAATATTAGAGAAACCTACATATTATGCCTCAAATAAAACCTCAGTTCTAAGTAGAACATTGTTTGCTGTAAAGTGAAATAGGTTTTAGAAAATAGGAGACAATACAGCTTGGAATTACAGTGGTGCCTCACAAGACGAGATTAATCCGTTCCGGAAGAATGCTTCTAGCGTGAAATGCTCGTATAGTGAAACGAGGTTTCCCATAGGAAACAATGGAAAGTCAGATAATCCGTTCCACGCCCCCAAAAATATTCACCAAAAAATCATTTTCAACAGAATTTGAGGTAGAAATGATTGTCCCTAACATCTGAAACAAGTAACCATGATTAACACACAATATAAAGAAGAAATAGAGCAAATGAACCAGCAATTACCAATCTGCTTTGAGGCAGGTTCTGGCCTTGGCTGCTTCTGGCTGCTGTCTCTTGAAGAAGACATTTTTTATCTAAACTTTTCCGGCATGAAGGAGGGGGGGAGGGACTTCCTGGAGATTGAATTGGGAGTCTCCAGAGTTCTCTTTCTTGAATGCCTTTCACTTAATTTACGCTGTTTACGCAGCGAGAGAGGAGAGCTCCATTGGAAGATTTCCCACGTGAGCTGATCGCACGGTGCTCATTGCGATCAGGAATGTAGGCAGAATGCACGCAAGTGCGCTGCTTCCGGTATGGCAATGGAGTAAACCACGCGAGAGGAGAGATGGTAGAATGCACACACGTTGCTTCCGGTATGGCAATGGAGTAAACTGCGCAAGAGGAGAGATGGTAGAACGCACGTGCGCTGCTTCCGGTATGGCAATGGAGTAAACTGCGCAAGAGGAGAGTTGGTAGAATGCACGCGTGCTTGCTGCGTTAGCAGAACACGCACACGGGGTTGCTGTCTGCAACAATGGAGTAAAGCACGAAGTAAGAGTCAGCAGAACTCTCGCATGGAGTTGCTTGAATGGGAAATATAGAGCGCGCTTACCGATGACGCGCAAGGTTTGGCACGAAGTTTCCTCATCTCGTGAGTCGCAGCTCGTCTAGCAGAATATTTTTTTGATTAAATTTTTTGCTCGTCCTGCGAGTTACTCGTCTTGTGAGGCACCACTGTATCTTACTACATCATTATGAGAAATCCTAAAACCAATTTTTCCACTGTTTGTTCTGAGGCATATGGTTTGTTAATATCATACAATAATTACAAATCTGAATTTATTTTTTTAAATAGAAATGGCTTGGAAAAACCATTTATGTTTTTGCTCCTAAAATTAGGCCTGTGTGTGGCAGTTGTTAGATCCAAAATCCCCAAATACATATGTACCTGTGTACTTTGATTATTTAATTCATTCATTTGAAGCTATATATGTTTAAGAACTGACTAACATAGCTTAAATCAGCATTTCCCACCTTGCTGCCTATTTGTGGACTAAATTTGATTTCTCATTATAACCAGTTAGCAGAATTTTCAGTACAGTTAAAAGGTCATGGAATCTTAAGAGCTTGGTTGCTACTTGGATGGAGAAGCACCTGAGAATTTCAGGACTGTTTGCTAGTCTAGGAATTAAAAAAAAAAACAACCACCCCAAAAAAAACTGTATGACAAAGTCACCAGAATTAATTTGAAGACAGTCCAGCTTAGTGGCAGCACCACTCTTTATTTAAGTAATTATTATTCATGTGAGGTAATTAATACAATTAATTATAAAGCAGGAAGAAATCCTGAAATCCTTAAAGCCATAACCTGTACAGAATGTATAATTCTACAATGCCTCTTTAAAAGGCAATTCCCCAAAGGTCATAGCATGACTAAGTCATGGTTATTTTTTTCAAGCAGAACATCAAGAATAATCTAAACAGTACTTCATCAAATTCATTTTTTCAGCCCTTGATTTCCCCAGTGAACAACAAATAGCTGCATTTCTGGTGCAGATCTTGAACATAATACCGTTTCCTTATTATGGTTGCCATCCTAAATTTCTCTAAATTACTACATAAATTTAAGTAAATCAAATTTAGGGCTACTTTATAAGGATGCTTTGTAAGGTTACAGATATACCACCTCTATTGAGATACAGTATTGTGCAAAAGTCTTAGGCCACCATTTGATTGTTGTTTTAACATTGGTATAATAACCATATGTAATTATATCTCAGTATCATTATGAGAATACAACCAGAAAATACAGGGAATTTGTATGCAGTATTCAAAAACAGGAAAAAGCAAAAAAATTCCCAGCTTCCATATCCTAAGTGGCAAGGATATACTGTGACCTCCCCTTACACTTAAGGGGAGCGTGAAGAGTATAACACTTAAGATGTGTGGTGGTGCAAGCGGTTAAGATGCTCAGCTTGTTGGCTAGAAGGTCAGCAGTCTGAGTTCAAGACCTGGTGCTGCCCAGTTGTTCCACCTCAGCTCCTGCCAACCTAGCAGTTCAAAAGTATGCAAATGTAAATAGATAAATAAGTACCACCTACTCTGGCAGGAAAGGTAATAGTGTTCATTGCGCCTCTGGTGTCTAGTCATGCCAGCCAGTTGACCACAGAAATGTCCTCGGACAAATGCTGGCTCTTCGGCTTGAAAAGAGAGGTGAGCACTGCACATCCAAGCAGCTTCTTCAGTCTAAGAAAAAAGTTGGGCAGGGAACCTTATATATAATTTGGTGGGCAATATGAGGATAGGAGTAGGCAGAAAATTGTTAGAATGTAAATTCCTGCCTCTGCTTTTCTTGCTGTCCTTTCGTATTCCTGCATAAACTTCAGGATTTCTTCCCCAAAATGTGTGACAATTTGTAGGTAAGAATTTCTCAGTCATCCAGATGTAGCTGTCTGGAGATTTAGTCATAGCAACTGGACTTTTTTTTTTGTCTTAGAAAATGTTTCACTGCTCATCCAGTTTCTTCAGTCCAGTTGCCACAACTAAACCTCCAGCCACTGAAGATGGAAATAGAAATGGAAAAACAAGGAAGGTTTTTCAAATGATCTTTGAACTCAGAAGGAGGTTCTAACCTTGAATGGGTATGCTAAAAGATGCCAAAGGATAGACAGTAACCAATTCAAAGGGAATAAAACAAAAATAGAAGGAATATAATGAATTACAATGGAATCTCCGATTATGAGACTAATCTGTTCCAGAAGAATGCTCTTAATCTGAATTACTCTTAAACCGAAATGAGGTTTCCCATAGGAAACAATGGAAAGTTGGATGATCTGTTCCACACCCCCAAAATATTCACAAAAAATCATTTTCAACAGAATTTTATGTAGAAATGATTGTCCCTAATATCTGAAACAAGTAACAATGATTAACACA